>CCAG010018864.1:0-22028 GCA_001077435.1 Glossina morsitans morsitans | reverse complement strand
ACTTACGAAGAAGGACAAATACGATTTGTCCACAAACTGTTCGAACATCTAATATATTTCTACTTTTGATAGAAAGAATATTAAAAACATTGATCTTTATTGTGTTGTAAAGTTAACGTTGATAATGAATGTTCTCTAAAGCCATTGATATGCTAAGTAATCTACAGATATCTGACAATCAAGCAAATAGCATAATTGGAACTAAAAGTGAATGAATAAAAACTTAAGTATAACAATAAAAGAATTGTCATAATTACTAAGGAAAAAAAAAAAAAAAGCAAAACAACCCATAAAAGCAGTAACGACATTCACACAATTGAAAGGGCTACCTACAAACCTATACCTATAAACAAACACAAGAAGACAAGAAAAAGTTAAATGCCTATGAACATATGTAGCGTATGTATAGGTAGCACACGCTCTGCGAGACAGGCAAGCAACCAGGCAAACAGTCAAGTGCAGGTAGGTAGGCGCATCTCTACAGCAAAATCAACTCACATTACAATTGCACAATACAAATTTTGCATAACAATTAGAAAATACATTCAATATAACTCTTTTTTTATATACACGCGCTAGAAGGTTAAGAGTATATTAATCCTTTGATTTCCTTTGAGACAGTGGGAAATAAGCCTTAGAACTCTTATACAATTTATTGATTTTATTAATCAGCGTGGAGTTCTAAGACGATTTGAGGCTTATCCGCCTATCCGTCCATGCCTGTGTTTTCTACTACTTAAACCTAGAAAAAAAATTATAAACCTTTCATTTCATTTTGCTACAATTAAACAGTGGACTAAGCCTTAGTGAATACTAAAATAAAGTACTTGAACTTAAAAACGTAGAGGGAAATGTTAGAGCACTTCCAAAGGTCCTGGTAAAATATAACTAATATTTGTTTTCAACTAACTAAGTCATGTATGTTCGTCCGTTCATTCGTCCTCAATCTCTTTCATGCTTGCGCCTGTGACTTGACTTCTCAGGGCCATAAAACTTGGAATAAATAAATAAGACTCAGATTACTTTTAATTCCCTGCCATCAAGAGAAAGGTAGGTAGAGCTGCAACAATTCCAAAGGAATGTTCTGCAAAAATAATTTCAATCTGAGGAGCTACACCGTGCTTTGCTTATTTATTGCGTACTTGGTTGGGTACCCAAGCTTCGTTTCAAAGCTAATGTCATTTTTATTTTTATTATAGTTGCATTAAAAATGCATACAACACAATACATACAAAAAAAAAAAGAAAAAATTATTATATTTTTACAATTAATTTATTATTATTCCCGAGAAGTCATTCATATTTACCAGTAATAAGGAGAGTGAGATAGAAAGATAGGGAATATATTTTTAAAAATTACATGTATATGCATATTTATAAAGCGGCATTTGTTTTTTTCTTTTGCCTTTTCATAAACTTGTGTATTTTTTACGTAAGTGCATGAATTTGTATTTTTGCACATGTTTCGCACTATATAAGTATGCATCACAAAAGTTTTCTTTTTTTTTGTTTGTATCATTATTGAAGAGTCGTTTTTTTAATTGTAACCAATACACGAAAAGTCTCAAGACTAGACATAATTCTTCATAAATTCAGAGAAGAATGGTGCCATACTACGCCACCACTGGGCAGTCATGTACATAACATTTTCCATTACTTTATGAATATGTAATTTTTTCATATATATACATACATATATATATATATATATATACATATGTAGATGAATTTTAGATTAATATATGATTGCATTCAAATCATAAACAAAAAATCGTATATAAAGTAAAAAGAAAATGACAAATGCGTGACAAGCCATTATCACTATTTTTGAAATCTTATTATTGTCTGTAAGAGCACTTTATGCATTTCATATATTGAATCCTTCAAATTTAAATTTTGTGCGCTTTGGCGATAAACGTTGCGCAATACGAACTTCAAATAATTTTAACAATTTACGAATAATTGAATTTTATGAAAGGAAAGTATTTTGGCTTAGAATCTCAATAACGGTTAAGCAAGCGATCTACTCAATAAAATACGCATCGCTCAAAAAGGTCATAGGAAGACTTACAGATGTACCCACATGATTTTGAGATGCTACCAATCTTCGACCGATACGTATCAAAATGTCATGACATTCCAACCATTACTTTGCATGGTTGTTTCAATGACGCTACACATGGAATTCACATTTTTCCATTATTCTGTAAATTACAGAAGTAAAAAAGGCAGTAATTAGCTTACAATTAAACTAAAAGTGATTCAAACATATGTAAACAAATAAAGACACCATAGTGCATCATGGCTCACTATTAAGTGCCCTACCTCACCCTACAATCATATTCATATAGCTGGTTTTCAAAATAAGATGTCACGTGGGAAGTGTTTCAAAAGGTGGTTCGATCTGAACGGTTTCCAATAGGGTTCGTCCTTGGGTCAAAACTCGTCGGCATACCTAATTTCGCCAAAATTATCTCAAAAACTATAGGTTGAACACAAGAAAACAAGACGGGAAGATGGACAGACACGCTTAGATCAAATCAGAAACTTCATATTTAACATTTATACCACAAGGGCACACTATGTAGTATGAGCTGTAAAATATATAAGAAACGATTGAAATATCTCCACGAATACCATTTTGTCCTATAGGTGAAAAACGCCCATATTTCCCAGAAAAATACTCTGGACATAATCTTTCGCCAAATCTAAAGCCAAAGTAGCAGCGGCGTTAGTCTCTTCAGACAAACATTGGTTACCTTAAGTAATTTGCAAGTAAAGATTAAAAATTGGTCTCTTATTCATGGCAGATTTTTCATAAGCGTTGTAACAGGTTTACGAGCTTATTTACCGTATTATAATATAATTTCAGAAGCACTCGCACTTTGTGGAATGCTTAAATTTTATAAGCTTTGTGTTTTTGCAAAATAAATGAAGTGAAAATAAAATCGAACCACGCCGACGAATGAAAAATGATGTTTCTGATCTCTTTTACTGGTTTAAAAGAGAAGGTCAGCCAAGCATCTTCTGTCAAGGATAATGTTCTAGATTTCACTTATACTTACCTTTTTCTCAACTCACGTTAACTCATTTTATACCTATCGCCGATGGATGAAGAGTACATTCATTTTTTCAAAACGTTTGTAACGCCCCAGGGACCCTACAAAGTATATATATCCTTGATCGGCATCAAATTTTGGATCGATTTAAGGATGTCGGATATCTGCCTCGTTGTCCGTCTGTCTGTGTTTCCGTCTTTGTAATGTCTGTTATAAACATACTCCTGGTCACGAAAATGAAGACATTCACGCCAAATTTGGCAGCAACGTTGGAACTTCTTTCACACAAGTTGATAGTGAGAACGAGCCAAATCTTCTGCTGTCTTTCAAAAAGAATAAAAAATTGGTTATTTGCTCACTACTCACGAACTATAACTGTAGTACCTATGCAAAAATGAAAAGGATTGGCTACGCCTACCCAATCTTAAAGTGTATACAAAATTTAATATTTTTTAGTACCTACATAACGAACAGAAACAAGCTTCAAAAACCCCATAAAGTGTATAAATTTATGGCCAGTTTGATATTTGGAATAAACTTAAACATGTCCGTCTGTTCGTGCGTCTAACTGTCCGTCTTCCAACCCGCGCAATATTTGCGGTAAGCATTCCCCCTCTAGCGAAAATCAAGGTATCGCCACCAAGTTTTCAAAAATTTTGGAAGTGACTTGGAAGTGATTTTTCAAAGAACATGCGTGTAACGCCCGCCAGCGTACCGTTCAGGATGCGAAGGAAGCTTATTTCCTATATTGCGAGCACCTCGTCGCTCGGTCAGTCTTATCCACACTAATACAGTAACCTAATGCCCCAACTAACAATAGCCGAATTATACTTTGTTCCTCTTACAATTATGTGTTTGTTGTCATAGATTAACTGCAACGAAGTGCTTAAGGGTCTCTGATTTTTTTCGTATACAACGGTGTACTTCGGTACCTATAAACGAAATGGCCTGGAAGTTTATAAGAGTATTAAACATTGTAACATTAATGGAAAAGAATAGCTATTTAGTAATTTAAAAAAATAATCATCAGCATTGTTATGACTCATCAAGCGGAAGTCTACTTTGCCGTAATCGTGCCGAGTTACAGTAAGATTTTGCATGAACTGAACAGCGAGAAAAGTAACGTCCGTCCATCTGTTAGACTTACAGGTAAAGAGCGATCATTAAATTGACCTATGAACCGGCAATCGATCAAATTTTTCAAAATTATAAATATATTTCTACAAAATGTGTATATATAAGTTATATATGAATTATTTTTTTGTTTATTGAAAATATTTAATTAAGGTTTGATTTCATTTTTTGCTTAATAAATATTTTCTCTTCATGTATTGATTGTGCGCGTGCGTGTGTGTGTATGTGTGGATACGGTTCAATAAATATTAATAATAAATAGCTAAAGAAAAAAAATTAAAAAAAAAACGTTTTATTAATATTAAAAACAAATACACAGGTGCGGTTATCAATATCGAAAGCGGCACAATTAACAACAACAATCCTCAATTCTGAATTGATACCGTTTATAATCGTGGGCACATAGAGAGAAAACACACCTCCCTTGTTTGTCGCTTTATATCATCTGTCTGCTTTCATGTACACGTACGCACATATAACTACATATCTGTCCATCCATCTGTCGCTACAAATGTCCATCATTCAAACACAACAAAATTCAAACTAAAACTTAACTCAGCTCGATTGTATTGCAGTTAACAACAAGTATAGTGATCGTGCTTTTACGCTATTTAAGTCATCATAAAATAAATTTTGACATAATTTTATTTATGTTTAAACAATAATTAATGTTGCGTCTCACGTTATGCACGAAACTCTCACACATACATGTACTTACAAATTCTGCTGGTAGCCAGAGAAACTGCGAGAAAAAGAAAACCCAAAATACTACATAAATTTTATTCGTCGTCGACCCCAGAACAGACCAGGCCAGCCCAAAAAAAAGAAAAATAAATAAATAAGGAAAGGAAAAAACGGACTAACCAGAGACATAAACTCACTCACGCATTGCCTGCTTAACTCCGCTAAATGTACGAACAAATCACACATCATTTTTATATACATTATATATATATACGTACACGGTAGCCAAAATGTATAAAAAATGAAACCATAATCCATTATCATAATCATAATCACAAATTTATTTAATGAAAATATAGACATTACGGGCAAACATGCGCGTTTATGTTCAATACGTGCCTTCAATACGTTTACACAAAAAGCGATTGTAAATCCTCTTCAATCATAAATTCATCATAAATTTTCTAGCCCATAACGTCTTTGGAATATCAAGCAATAGCTTACAAGCACATACGCTGATGAAGAATATGAAAGTAACTCATAGCAATCTACGTATATACAAGTCAGTCAGTAAGTCAGTCATTTGTTCGCTTATCATAGCATATCGATCGAAAAATGTTATAATGAAACATGACATTTAACATATGTTTTTCTTCTTCTCTCGCTCGGTGTGCGGACAGCAAGGTTTATGATCGTTTTTAAAAACAGTTATGTATTCATATTGCGTTATAATCATAATTTTTTTTGCGTTTTTCGCTTACCTCTGCGGGATGGTGGTGCCAGTTTAGCCATTTCGTTTGCAGTACTAAGAGACGCGTTCACTTCTTCTTGATCGACTACAGATTAAAAGTCTATACATGACCGTGTGCATACATGAATCCCATGTTTGTGAACAAATTTAAATAAAACTATGTTTCCTTTGCAAACTTGGCTACGGCAGAGAAATAATTGAAGAAAACGACTTTAAAGCTAACAATGACTTGTTATCTTCTGTCGCAGATAGGGACAGATTTTGTAAAAAGTGTATATATAATCCAAATTAACGGGAAAGGTTGTCATCTAGCGATGTATCCGCGCTTTTGCTTTCTGGTTATGTCAAAAACTTATGAACCTGGCATCGATCAAAAGTTCGCCGCTATGATGAACGAAACTCTTTCGTTTCCTTGATCGATCAAAGTTGAATGAATTGCTTATAGGCAAACTAAAGATAGCGGTTACCCAAGTTCGACCAGAAGTGTTTATACCTGTCCACATGCTTCGTTTTTATTTTAGTGTTTTTTTTTCTTTCTCCTTTTTGTTTAATTTCAGTTTTATATGCAATTTGTATATTTCATAAAAGCGTAATTTAATCCCAATTTCAAAAACATTTCGAAAATTATTTTTATGGATTTGTTTATTAATATTGTTATCATTGCCCGCTTTGTTGAGGTAATAACAATTAGCTAATATAAAAACAAGTAAGAAAATTATGTTCGACGGGGGTCGAGTCCCGCATATCCACCACTATGCCTTTCGCTTTCTATAAAACGATATTATTAAAAAAAAATTGTTCCACATCTGAACTTCTTTCACGGAATGTACAAAGAAAGACAAATTTTACATAACCGAGACGCAAAACTTATAAGACAGCGGTACTAAAATGCTGGAAATACCAGATGATAAAAATACGCTGGCAGCGCAAGAGCATATCCGCAAAGGACAGGTGCACTTATCAGCTTGCTGCGGACATAGGCCTATGTGTTCTAAGACAACATGGTGAGGTTAATGAAGTGCTTAACTATGTGAGTTAAGACTCGAATCTAGTCTTTTGTTTAGTAAATATTACAGGAATCGCGCAACATTTGTTTTTCGTCTCTCAAAAACTCGAACAAGAACAGTGATTACATAGGAAAGTTAGGGAGTGTCCTCTCCACCGTTAAAAAAAACAAAGAATTGAGGACTTTGTCTCACAGATAGTGCTAAACGGCAACGCCTGCAGGTATGCGTACTCGCGCTCCCCGCATGGTAGGTAATAAAAACTTAGCAGTTTTTTGGCCTCGCGCCGACAGCGGTCGTTAACCGCCCCACCACCCCCCCGTCAAGCACTCCTCCCGCGTTCCCAAAAAGAGAGACACACACGCAAACACACGAAAAACAAGAAAGAGATATAAAGGGAAAGAAAAACAGGGAAACAGAGAGAGAGAGAGAGCAGTTCGTTTATCTCGCTGTTAGAAAAATAAAATATTTTAACCAACAATTTCAGCGTCAGTGTGATCTGTAAAGATTTCTCTCTATTTCTGCTAAACCTTCTCTTCGTTACTCTGCTTTACAAGTAGAATCCTGTCTCAGGCTGATAAAAACAAGAAGAAAATATCAACAGACTTATGATAGAAGCATCGTATCTTCATGCATCTCAGACTCAGGAATGTTCTCTTAATAATCTCCTCGTAGGCTTGTGATACGAACTATCACGACTATCTAGCATAACTCAGGACACCTAAGTTGAAAACTTTGCAAGTACGAAAACTAACACTGCTTCCACTCGAAATTAACATAAATAACTAACAGATTTAAGATTCTATTCATTAGACGGTAACGTAAAGGACTATCGTCGTTTTCCTCTTCGTCTTTACCGCAACGTGCATATATATTTATAAAGAAGTGTAAGAAATCTTGAAAAAACTTCCTGACAGTAGTCGCAAATAAATGCAAAAGAAACATGTATATGTACATGAGTGTGCTATATATGTGCACATGCACCTAAAGTTTTTCGTTTTCTGGAACAAAATAAGCAAAAAAAGACTAAGAAAATAGAAAAAATAAAAAGTAAAAAGATAATCATTCATTTATTCACTCAGTCATTCATTCATTCATTTATTCATTTCGTTGCGGTTAAAAGAGGCGACAGGCCATGAAACCGGTAAAATGTTTGTGCCAAACAATAAAAGGATAAAGTTTAATTGGAAAACTATTTAGGTTTTTGTCTATTTTAATTCGTTTACTTACCATCGCATACACACGCACACACACAACACCGTATTCATACATTTATTTCATTTATACTGAGGTTTATTGTTGTACCTGAAATCTTTTTCTTAATATTTTTTTCGATTTTTTTTGACATTTGTTCGTTCTTTGGTGATTTTAATTTCTCTCGGTATTATTTTAACAGAGAAATTATCCTTTAGTCACACAGGAAGGAAAACTCTACGAAGACAAAAGTTTTGTGCCATAATATGACTTTCTGGTTGCGTTTTCATTGTATTACCTTAACGTCCCCACATACTCGTACACACATAAGGTGTGTAGTCATAGTATATACTAAAGCATTTCTTCTTCCCTATCTTTACTTACATGCTACCATACCTGAATATGGACACAAAAAAAAACAAGAAAAATCCTTTCAAAACATTTTTTTTAAAACTTATTTTATGCTGCTGCTGCTGTTGCTGCTGCTGCTGCTGCTTTCCTGCAATATATGCATTTTTTATTCAAAATGTATTTATACACACATACAAACACATGCTCATCGCTTACACTAACTTTATAATTTTGTTTCCACTCTGGTCCTCTTTAGTTTTGTAAAAATTTTAAGAGAATAAAATAAAAGTTTTTATTATCTTTTTTTTTGATATTTTTTATTTTAAGTATTTGCTTGAGTGCTTCAGGTGAGATAATGACGTTATTGTTGGTAAAACAAAGTTTCGGAGAGCAAAAAAAAAAAAAGAAAACCTCCGTAAAGTAAAAGTTACAAACGCATCCACATACATTTACATAAGACTGCAGTAAAATATTGCTTTAATATTTTCGTTTCACTCTTCAAGAAGGCAAGGCATGAAGACACTACGGCACGTTACCTAAGCATGTACTTTTACATTCTTATATACAACCTCCACAATGCATAATAGATCTAACTACTGAGAGGTCAGCAGAATTAAAAAGGAGTGTTAAATACAATGTATGTCATTTTTACCTAATTTATCATTGTATTGATTATACCGTATGACGGACAAGCTTGTGTTCTTCATACTAAATTTCAATCAAATTAATAATGTATGCCACGCACGTACAACTTGTGATTCAAAAACGATTTATGCAAGAAAACTGCACAAATCGGATCAATTTTTATATCCTTCTAAATATATACTTTATACACATTTATGTATTTACTGCACTTGCACATATTTATATATTTTTGCTGACTTTATTATTATTATATAGCATTTTTATTGAAAACCGAACATAAAATATTTATAAACAAGTAAAGACACTAGAGTTGGCCATGGCTCATGCCGTTAAGAGCCCCCGACTGCCACTGCACCTTATACTCTACAAAAAGGCATCATGTGGGAAGTGACCGGAAGAGTGGTCCAATACGAACAATTTCCAATAGTGTTCGTCGTTGGGCCAAAGTACGTCAGTGTACCAAATTTGATCTGTATATCTAGAAAATTGCAGCCCATGGATTGAACAAAACAGTACAAGATGGACAGATAGAATATAATAAAAGCTGGTTCTATCATTAGCAAAGTCATTAGAAGGTCAGATTCTCGAACGTAACTTTCGTGATAAGTAAGGCGACACAAAATTACTGTTCTTTGCATTACATTTTGAATATGCGAAATTTCATACGTCTGGAATAGGAAGAGAAGGTAGGAGTTTGGGATGTATTATATATCATATAACGTAATAGAAACACACCCTCTCGTAAAAAAAACCTTTGGGGAGAATGCTTACCACAGATACGACACGGCTGCGGAGAGGGATAGATGGACAAAAGAACGGATGAACATGTACAGGTGCATTCCGAATTTGAAATTTGTCGAGAATTTTTATAGTTGAAGCTTGCTCTGTGCATTATAAAGGTTTTAAAAAAAAGTGATATTAGGACAGACTCTAAAACTGAATAGGTAAAGCCGAGTTTTTTCAATCTTTGTACAGTCACTGCAGCATCAACCGAAAGATATTCATTCATATTTTTGTAGCTTTATCTGGTGCAGTTTATGAGTAATGACCACAAGCCAACTGCTTATTCTTCTTGAAAACCGAAGGTGTTTTCAGTTTACGTAGAACTGTAAACGTATTCTTCGATCGTTTTGAACCCCCATCGTTTGACACCCATCTGCATGCAAGAACTTGCAAAGTTTCTGTCAAATTTGAAGTCGATAGCTTCATTTTTACGGCCAGGAGAATATATGCAACAGACATTGTGCAGACGGACATACTCAATTCGATTCAGAATTTAATGCTAACCAAAAATATTTATATTTTGTGGGGTCTCTAAAGCTTCCTTTTGGACGTTTTGACGAAATGAATGTACCCCGTCTTCCGTCACGATAAACCATAAATGAAATCTTTTTAATTCCTGCTTGTTTTTTTTTTTTTTCATTTACATGAAAAAAGTTGTAACAATTACTGGATAGCTCATTAATGAAATATTCTTGATGAAAAATTCTATAGAAAACCAAAAGTGCTCTTCCGTAAGAGGACTCATTAAATCATTTCATTTATTCCGAATCATTTAATAATAATAGCAATAATTTTTGTGTACAAGTGTGAGTAAAGTTAGTCCATCGAAGCACACAGTCAACAAAAACTATTTAATAATTTTCTCTTTAGTAATTAAAGGCGGGAGTAATGTTAAAGGGGTTAAACAATAAAACAAAACACAAAAGGAAGTCGAATTTATGTATGATTTGAATGAACTCTCTTATCATAAACGGCAAGTGCCGGCTATACGTTAAGCAAAACAATAACAGCAAAATAGCATTTCCGTTTTGGTCCTTATAGATTTTATATATAATACATATCGTACTGTTATGGGCGAATAATAATAAAATTCTTAACAACAGCAAAATAAAGAAAAGATATATAAAAAAACAACACAGCAATCAATAAAAGGGGTGCCCTCGTTCTTTGCTGTCAATACATATATATCTATATAAATAAACCAGCAAGTAATATGGTAAATGTCTGCTTTTTTCTTTTTTTTTGTTAAGTCTGTCCGAGCGTACAACCATCCTGCGCTGCATATTCATTCAATCTTTGATTTCAACGTTTGCGAAATGCTCGTATTACATGAAAAGGGTAAAGTTACTCATCAATATTTATGCTCTGATAAAAATTGTGTTTTCTCTATAAAGGAAAAATTGTAGAGTCCTGCAATAAATCGTTCCTGTTGTCCTTATTGTTGTTATTATTATGAAATGTAACATACATACGTTTAAAAATAATAAAAAATTCCGACTTTCAGGTTTTCAGTTTTTCTATTTTTTTTTTTTTTTTTTTTTTTGTTGTACTCTTGACTTTGATTGTTAACTTTCTTCGCTATACTCCACTCACTACGCACATGCACAGCGATAAGGTCAAAATAATGATAAACGATTTGCAAATGGAACTTGTTTTGTGTGTATTCCTATTCCTTTCATTCTCCAACCAACGATTTGATCCATTGTTTATTGTTAGTCGCTCTGTATTTCGCATAAAATACTTTGCGACTTTGATTTGCTTTATTGATTTTAGCAATTTATTGTACCTCCATATATAAGTCCTATAATGAAAACTAAAATGTTTTGTTGCTTTTGTATATCTCCGTTAGAATTGAGTAATTGCACCTAAACTTACATTATAAGGATTCAATAAATTTAAAAGCGTACGTACTTTGTTTCGCGTATCGTCTTCCAATGGCTTTGACTATTCATTCATTGCCTCGGAAGAATATGATGTAGTAGTAAGCCTTCGGTAGTCTTCTTCTCGTTTATAAGCTTTTTCATATTTTCAACTTTGTTAGCTTTTATAAGCTTGTCACTATTTTGACTTGGATACGTTGCGTCTACATTTGGAAGGTGTGACATTTAAAATGAGCTCATTACAAGGACTAAGTTCAAGATAGTTTTTCTCTCAACATTGTGGAAATTTGAGGTTAAAAGCAATTAACGGAGCAAACTTTTGAGAGTGTAATTCGAACGCAGGAATAAACACCAAGATAAGCAAGCGGTTACAAAGGAGACGACTTATATTACCAAGTAGTGATTATCAACTGTGCAAGCATTCAAGCTTCCTATGTTATAAAGCGTGTTAGAAAAACTGCGAATACATTATCCAAACTCGCTGTAGGGAGAGCTACTCTGCTAAAGAAAATGCATGACATATTGGAGAGAGGTAATCACTAAGGCGCGCAGCAGATAGTGGCTCTATACATTTCAATATGGACAAAATCAACTCAAGCAGTATCAAGGTCGTCACCTCACTTAATCGAAGAACATAGTACTCGAAATGTAAGCAGTCTCGAAAAGCCAAGGCTGTTCTTCCAAGGCAATAAGTTGTCTAAGAGCTACATGCCAACATCCACATATCTTACATAAACAAGGAAGCTGTGAAGCAGTGACTGGCTCATGATTCTTTAGTGTGCAAATTATGCCTCATTAGCTATGTATTTTTTCATATTTCTAACGAAGCATGAATTTCTTACTTAGGCTGTTTTAAGATCATTTACGAAAGGAGTAAGTCTATCTCATAAATGGCAAGCCTTGCTCAGATAGCGCATGGGTCGTCAATCGAACTGAAGGGAAGTAAGAGAAAGCGAATTCAACGGGGAGCATAACACCTTTTAATTCAGTGGTGCTAACATTACCTGGACGAGTCTCCTACTATCTTGCATGTAATGACCGGAGCAATTGCATTAGTGATTCTTGATTGTGTACCTCAGTGGTAGCTCCGATGGGTTCCAGTTGCTTCGAATAATAACATACTCAAACGGCTTAATGGTTACCTCGATATCTTCCGGTAAAGTATTGTGTCCCGACTTATTATCTTCTACGATTCAGCAGCAACCTCCCTGGAATTAAGCAGGAAAAGGCGATCCTTTTTGGAATGGAATGTGATCTATCCAGATGTCCAAAGTACCACTTTGAATACACCTCATCAAAATAATTTTTACTGTCAAGTGCAAAGTTTACACATAGTTGTGTTACGTAGAGACTATGACTTGCCAAATGTCTATAGACGAAGTATCGCAAGTGTCAAATGTAATGTAGACGTTACATTAATAAATCGACTGATAAGTGCCTGTCAATATATAAATCAATTCAACTCTACACTTAGCCATATAACTAGGCGATGTGCGCTACCCAGGATGGATGGACATATGAAGAAAATCCTGCCGGTTTTATAAAGTATCTGTAATAGAATGCGCGAAACGATACAAGTAGCATATATTAATATTCAAGGTAGGGGATGCCGCCTAAGGAAGTTCATGCAAAAATTGGCTATTCAGTGTACAACAGCACGTACTTGGAACAATAAAAGCTGTTCGTTCATCTAAAGAAATCAAAATATTTTTTTATTTAAAATTTTCTGTGAATAGGAAGTTATTAACATTTTATAAATCTTTTCGATTCGATTTAAATTTTTCAACAATTTCAATATATTTATGATTTTCATTTCAATTTTCTTCAGCATAATTGCTTTCGGAAATATTTAGTGTTGTATCGATTCGTGTTGTTTACATTGAACACATTTATGTGCTTATATTGTTTACATATAGCATATTTAGGATCTGTACATTATTTAGGATCTATACCGTATTTATTATGTTGCGCTATCTTTTCGCTTTAACAAGATTTCATTTACACAACACATATGATCATAGATGGATGGATTTTAAATGAAATTATTTACCTAAAATAAAAAACTAATAGCCGAAAACAGCTAGCTTATGAAAAATATGTTTATGCTAAAGACAATAAACAGTGTTGTAAGATCAACACAACATGAAATAGTCATTCAATCATTGCATTACAACAGCAGTATCAGTATTAGTTAATACATGTGAGACATGTATAAAAACAACTAAATCGAAAATGAGTATAATATAAAATAGAAATTTGAAATAAAATTTTTATAGCGATCAAATGCTAAGACGGTCGCGGGTATACTAATTTTATCATCTCGTTTGTACTTACCAGAAATTAGAGCTTCTGTAAAGTACACGTGTATGTCATCCGTCCCCTTTTGCTATCACATTCAAAGAAATTACAATTGAAAGGTGAAACTTGGCATACATCTTCACTTACTAAGTTTCAAAGTGCGTGTAAAATCAGTAACTAACTGTGTGTAGCAGTTGTCGACTTAAATCACTACAAAATAAAAACATTTAGAAGAGTGATCTAAACGTTTAGTATAAAATTGTCAAAACCAGCCCTAAAGGGCTGCCGCATAATCGACTAAATGAGACTCTGCGACCACTAAGACCACAGTGGGCGGTTGAACCGTGTTTGATCACAACAATATTGAATGCTTAGTCAGTTCCACTCTCTTCTTTCTATCCATCACGATGTTAGATATAGGCGGCCTCATCCGAATGGTTGGTCATATTAAAGAAAAATATATATAAAAGTTTTTAAAGCATTGTATAGCTTTTCACATCCATTTTAAATAAAATATTTTGGTTCCGATTAGAAAACTGATGCGTATATAGTTCACAAGACACTTTCATCTTTTTGAATATTTCGGTTTCAAATCTCATTTAATTTTCAAATCTTTCACTTTGAACATCTGCCTGTGTTCCTTCCTATGTTCCTTTACTGCGGAGGTCTCCAATCTTAAGCAGCCTTTTCCTATCTTTTGTTGGATACTTTGTTTCTATCAATTCTGTGATGCATGTGAAAAAGTACGCAAAACGGAGAACTGATACGAAATGGCCTCGTATTGTCAGAAATAACCAAATTACAATTTATGTCTAACAGCAATTTTTAATGTCGTTAATGAGTTGTTAATACTTCTTGTTATCTATAAAACTTATGTACAACGATTAACATTATTGCAGCACTTAAACAAGTAAAGAACAATAATATTGCAGGTGTTACATTTTTCTCTAATTTGTTTATACTAAACTTTAGTAGACATTTTAATTTATCTTCGGGTGTTCCATAAGAGGGGCCTCCTATATACTTTATGTGCTTTACCCTATTTTTAATGTTGACAACTGACGAACTGTTTCGGCAGCTTAAAGAATGCTTCAAAATCGTTTTAATCAGTTCAGCCTTTTATTAGTACAAGCAGTCGTTTTTTTGGAATTGCGCAACAGTTTGGAAAATCTCGCGAGGAAATAAATATTTCACCCAATAACAAAATTGCTTCTTGTAATGATTATCCCTAGATTGCGCGTCTAAATGTTTGCCTAACGGTGCAAAGGCAGAAAAGTTGAAGGGCAAACTTAGACAACTTACATACCGAAAATAGACAGACACCGTCACCAACCGGTTGTTCATAACACTTGCTACCAACTTCAAATTTGTTGGGCTTATCCCAGCGCAAGAAGACGGTTTACGAAATGAAACGTGGACAACATATAGAGGAATCAAGTTAGCCATGCGTGTCCGTCTTCCGTCCACATTTTAGAATAACAGACTTTAAAACATTACCTTGAACACCAAAAGTATTATTTTCCTATGTACATCTATGAGCACATGATTTTGGATCATGCCAAGCTTCCAAAAAAAAACTTTGTAAAGCATTTAATGTTCCAATCTTTTTTGTAGACGTTTGTTTATATGAAAAGCACCTTTGATTAGCTACAATTAATTTTTTTTACTTGACCTAATTCTGGTGACGGCGAAGGAATCATTTTGAATCCTTTTTCCGCAACTGTCACAGTCGCAAATAAATACAGTAAGAAATTAAGACAGAGCTCGTTAAGAACTAAGGGGCTTACTTGCATAAACGCCCGTAATACAAAAAAAAACCGAAACAACCTCGAAAAAAGCTAACAATTGTTTTATAATTTTCGAAAATATTTACTTGGAAATATTACGTACAGTTATGTACTGTCTTCTATCGTCATAAGCGATGTTTCATTTCACTTCCGAGTATTGAAAACTGTAGAACGATTGCGTTTGGGGAGGAACGATCGTATGGGCTTAATTCATCCAAATTTTTTTGCATTTACTTTTTGGGTTAAAATGTTTTCTATCGATTTTCGTCGTGAAATATTGAAAATTTCAAATTTTTTCTTTATAAAAGTTATGTTCTACATCCAATCCATTTCAATAGCGTTCGTCCGTGGAACAGACATCGGACAGACAAATTTACGTGTACCATATATCCGCTCAATCTTAATATACTTTATACTTAAGTAACTTAAGTTATAATGAAGCGAGCAAAGTGTATGGAAAAGGTTTTCATTTGTTTAAAGCCTGGCCATTGCCTAGCTTTTAAAAATGTTAAGAGCAATCTTTCGGCAAATCGTTTTGCTCCTAAGAATCTTCGCATAATGGACAATGTTTAAATAATGCACTCATGTTATTTTCGATTGCTTGATGGTACGGCTTTAACCCTTAAATGCTTACTGCTGCCAATTGTTCACATTCCAGTTCTACTTAATTTTAAAATTAATTTAAAACTAAAATTCATTAATTAAATTAAAATTAAATATAATTGACAAGAATAGGCATTCAATGCTTAACATAATTTATGTAAACTAGTTCTTAATATTAAATTTTAATGTACGTCGAAGGAAGCTTCCCAGGATAATCAATCAATATTCTTATGGAAATTGATTATATTCTCTCGGCTTAGCAGTGATGCTTATAACGATATAATAAAAGAACTATTAGCTAACTATGTTGTAAGAATACGGAATTTTGCTTTCTTTGGGATTACTCAGAGATTCTTAAATTCCTAAACTGCACTGAGACCCATCTTCTTTTATTAAACGAATGTTCATGTCATATCTAATGCGCATACGCACTAAAAAGAAATTATTTAAAATTTTTTTTTTTTTTTTTTTTGGTTTGTTTGTTTTGTTTCGTTTCTCTTCATTTCAATAAAAATTACACGCTATTATAATTCGCTACTTTATATACGCTTCGCTCATACGCAGCGGGGCATATTCATTCATTCATAATGAAAATTAAGGGATGTCGTTGGTGAAGAACAGAAGCAAAACAAATTAACTGCAAATGTTTTAAAGTCATGCGCGCGAAATGTTTTTCTTTATATTTTCAATATAATTTAATAACATTTTCCAAAATCGTTCTGCTTGCCTCTGTATGTGTGTGCACAAAGATATATACCGGTGTAAGTCGACAGACAAAGCCACCCTTTCGCTAAGCTATGCACCCAAGCACCCAAGCACCCAATGAAAGTCTCTTTTTCCTCGTTCCTTAAATCTGATTAATATTCTTATCATACACGTTTGACATTTTTACATGTTAAATTGTGCTGTTGCTGTTCTTGCTGTTGTTGTCATTGCCGCTGATTTTTCCCTATCCAGGAGCTGTAATTCTTTCTAGCTTTTTTTCTCTTCCTTTCCTATACATATTTGAATTTAATACGAAATTTACAATCAAATTAATTGGTCACGCTAGAATAAAAGCTTACACAGGATTTCGTATATTAAATAAAGCAAAAAAAAAAAAAAATCTTGGTGTTACGATAAAGTCGTGTCGGGAGACAGAGAGAGAGAGAGGAAAGCCGAGACACGATAAAAATGGTTGACAATGGTTATAATTCACAATTTAGCTAATAAAATATTGTTCGGTATAATTTGCATGCAGAATGAAAAATGTCGATTTACGTGTAATCCTTTGCCTCTTGCAGGGTTGCATTTTAGGTTCTATTAATTTATGCTCTTTACTCTTAAACAATAATTTTCTGGAGTATTAAATTTACTGCACGTGATATTAAATGCGGAGAATTCAATATTTGTTAGGTTTTGTGGAAGTGTAACTAATTTATGTAAATATTGGTTTTCGTATTATACGTCAGTCTATGCTATTAGGGTGCGATTCTTCCTGATTATTGTCTATAAAGAAACAATTTGAAAAAGTTTTAAATTAAAAAAAAAAAAAGAAAAAAATTCGTTACGCAATATTTTTTGTTCCTTTTACCATTTACAAATAACTTGTGTTTCCATTCATTAGACATGTGTAATAACATCATTTAAAAATGTACGTAATTTGTTGTTTATTAGTATCGGCAATAAATTATTGCATAATTTTGCAGCATAAGTAGCATAAGCTAATTTAGTGCAAAATAAATTATAATTTATATGGGAATTTATGATTAGTAAGAAACTCTAACAGAGACGCTGAGGATGAATCGGGCTTATTTGACATAAAAGAAAAAAATGACTGCAAAATATTACATCGCTATCTCAAATTTGATCCATGTTAAAACAAGTAAGAAAGTTATATTCGACCGGGGCCGCATTTCGGATACCCATCGCCATTAAAATCTTTGACGCCCCACGCTTTTATTTATTCTCATAAAAAGTGATTGCGATGAAACGTATCTTTAACTAAAAGGTATTATTAAAAATAGTATATCTGCCACTTCGTCACGTCCACCACAATTAATGTAGAATTGAAACACTTACCTTGTGACATTCTCCTCTCCCAACACCATTTATACCCATATTGCTGGCAGTATTATGAAAAAAAGATTAACCGATCAGACTCCGGTTGTATAATTTGTGAGTAACGAACAAAAACCTACAAATTTTTCTTAAGAAAAACGGAGTTGCCTTCAGTTCACGCTCCACTGCGACCGTGACCTGCGTGCAAAAACTCCCAATGTCTCACAATGACACGCAGACGTATAAACGGGCATGGCTTAATCGAATCGGAATTTCACGCTGATCAAGAATATATTTACTTTATAGGGTCTCTGAAGTTTCCCTTTGGGCGGTACATACATTGTGAAAAAACGCAAAATGAGTATATTTCCATTCTTTAGTGGTGGGTATAAAAAAGAAGTACGAAAATTGTATTCGGTCGTGTCCGAATCTATTATATCCATCATGTTGCTTCAAAAGAAAAGGAAAAGAAGTAAGTTTTCACACTGCATAATATTGGGTGGGCGCGGTTGATTTTTTCTATCTTCAGAATAAAAGACGAAATGTATGTGTTGTACTTTATGAGTAACATGCAAAAAACACGGAAGGCAAAAGTGTTCACATTTCCTGTTATATAGGCGAGTGAGTGGGATGTAGGCGTGTTCTTTGAAAACTTTGGATTCTTTTCTAATTCACTTGTAAGTTTGAAGGCGATATTTTCATATTTGTGGACAGGAGAATATTTACCACAGATACTACACGATTGTTTATTCGGACAGACGGACAGAAGAACGGGTGAACATGCGCAGCATTTCGAATTTGAAAGTGGCCAAGAATTTGTGTAGTTTATGGAGTTTTTGAAGCTTGTTTCTGTGCGTTATAGAGGTTTTGAAAAAAAAGGAAATTATGACGCACTACAAAGTTGAATAGGCGCGGCCGATGTTTTATAATTTTGTAGAGGTATTACAGCATCACCCACGCATTCATATTTTTGTAGCTTAATTTGCTGTAATTTATGAGTAATAACCAAAAAGGATTTTTTATTCCTTTTGAAAAACGGGGATGCTCTCAGTTACGTGGGCGGAGTATCGTCATTTCGTTTTTTTTTACTTATTTTTTCATAAGATGAAAAGAGCGGGTGTAAAAGATTCGTTCACAGCCGAATATACTTTTCTTACTTATACTAGCATTCTTAACGAAACTGCCGGTACTTGCCTTCTAGTCGCAGAAGTTTATAAAAAGCTTAAAAAGTTGATTTACCTCCTAAGCTAAACTACGCCGCTGTAACATAAGTAGAGAGATATGGATTTTTGGTTTTGATACAAAAACGCTATTTTATCAACGATAAAACAAATTTTCTCACGTCTAGTAGTAAAATATTTTAAATGATGTCCACAATTAAACAATCTTTGTGAAAAAACACGTAGCATTAGATACTATTGGTGGCTATGTGGCTATGTGGCGCCTATAAAAGTAATCATAAAATAATGTTTGATTAACGACAAAGACAATATCGACAACATCGACAATTGCACCAACAGCAACACCAACAGCAACAATGGCAACAAAAATAATAAATCGTGGAGACATGAAAACTTCAATAATAAGATAGAGACAGAGAGAGAGTGAGAGAGAAAATGCAACAGTAAAAGTAATTAAATTGAGTCCAAAGTGGCGTCGAAAGCTATCAATGAACAAAAAAATCCAATTGATTGGCTTCTCCAGTTTTCTGAAATTGTAAGCATGTTATATGTCTATTGAAATGTTACTGTACACACAGAACATGTTTGATTGAATACCAATTTTAATATTTATACTCATGACTACATAAGAATTATTCATTAATTTGTATGTTTACAACACAAGTCAAGCATACGTTGCACTTATCGTCGATATAATGAAAGTAATGAAACTTCAAATATTCGCTACATACGTTAGTAAGTTAAAGGCAACGTTTTCTTGTTTAATTATGTTTCGCTTGGTATAACTGTCATTCGACGGCTCATAAGTTAGATTCTAGAGTCACTTCACTGCAAGCAATGAAAGCGTCTTTACATGCATACATATCGCAAGTGTATTAGAATAACATTTTCATCATGACAATTATTATTGCTTGTACGTCAAACGCAATGCTTGTTAAAAACGTTATCCATGTGTAGAGTTAGTACGAAACGAAACGAAACATTCACATCCTCCCTCACCTATCCATACAAAGACAATGTGAAGGCCTTGCACTCACTGCAACGTATAGCTCATTTAAATATATTTAATAATATTTAAATGTATGTAACGCCTTTAGTTGAAATTCGTTAGCAATGCATGTAGTGTTTCCCTAGAGCGCTTTGAGATAACGCTAACTGACTCTAGCAGACGCATAAAATCTGTTAGAAAAGTCATAAAAATCAGAAGTGTGAATATTTTGTTAAAAAGGTGTTGTTTGTGAAAAAGGTGTTTTTTTATTATATTTTAATTACAAACAACTAAAAATGTTTATCTCATAAAAATCAATTATATTTCAATAAAATCTTTGGGTAAACAATTTTATTGCGTGTTTAACGTTTCCTTTTAGTTTAACAATCAAGTATTAAATAGTCTGGAATCTATTAAGCTCCTAGCGACTATCAGAATTCCAATTCACATTTATGTTGACACTACGTTGGTATCCGGAAGTAATTAGCAGCGCGTTCGCTATTACTAGCTTAGCATGCTTAGACCTCGTACCATGATTTTACGGTATCGAAGACATACGCGATGAATATCATCTACCCAACGTAACTTCTCCTTTTTATCTCATACAATAGTAGCAAGTATTTCTTGTTTTACTTTCTCTGAGAGGACATAACTGATATCCGAAAAGCGTGCTACAGTATTTATGGTAAACGATATAAAAGTTGAATTTACTCCTTTTGGCTTAAAATTTAGGGAAAGTATTTTCATACTTGCCCGAGAAGGTACTACCCCCAAGATCATAGATCAAGTGTTAAGTGTACAACTCCGTTAATGCCGTTTTTTTTCTACATTAGAGAATTGATTGTGCAAAACTGGTCATATATTTACGTTTCAAAATGTTGTCCATCGTTAGCCACAACGTCTTCTTCGGCGTTATGAGTCCGTATACCAAAAGGCATATTTTTTGGATATCGTCGTAAGAATGGAAGTCAGAGTCGAGCAGACAGTAAGTCACTCGGGTTGAAAGCAGCGTTAGAATGAATCTACCAGCACTAGGCTAACGAGACATTCTAACAAGCATTCACATTGGTACACACTAGGACTAGCTCCTCTTCAATTTTTTTGTTGGTCTATTAATTAATATTGTTTTTAATTTATCCTGGCAAATAGTAGTTAGTTGTAGGGATTTTAATAAGAAGATAAGAAACTAAAAACGCCGTGTTGTTAGGATTTTCGAATTTAGAATTGAAAACTATTTTGTCGATTTTCTGAATATTCCCTTAGATAGAACTTTTCAGTCATGAGTCGAGTATCTCTAATACTTAGGCTTGAGTATCCAAGGGAAAGCCGAGAATATTATATTTTTTTTTCTTAATATCCCTCCAAAGTTTTGATGGACCAGATATGGCAAGCAGAAGAGATTGTTCAAAGGTCTTTTAATACCACGGACGCAGTAAGTGAATACAGATACGTTATAACAGATACTGTGTACGTCTCGTATGTGCCAAAATTGATGGACTAGTCTACGCAATTTATATGTTGTAAGCTTGCATAAGAAGGCATCTAACGTACTATCTACACATACATCATAGATATAGAAACCGAAAATGTAGTTGTATCCTTCGGCTTTGTCGATGGTTACACAGACTGAAGACAAGTAACATAACT
>CCAG010018854.1:0-70891 GCA_001077435.1 Glossina morsitans morsitans | reverse complement strand
AACAGATGGCGCTGGATTAAACCTATTAGACAATGGTGTGTTGTTAATGTGGACTTTACTACTAGTAGTACTAGGAACAGTGAATATGCATGATGTGATGATGATGTTTTTGTGTACTTTTTAAGGCCCCGATTGGTGGAAAAAATGGAAGACGTAAAAAGCAAACAAAAGAAAACAAACATATCATAGATACGCGCACTGCTATTTTTAGAAGGAAAACGGGGGTTTTCATTTTTTAAGAATCTTTTTTTTACCGAAGATTATTGAATATTATAAATATTATTAAAACTTCTATAGAGATTTATAGGGATGTGAAACACCTCCGAAACGAATAAGAGTTTCTTTTTATTAAAACGTATCTAAATGTCATCCCGCGCTTTTAGAGAAGCTTTTTTTAAGAATATATTTCCATATATATAAATACTATGAAAACAATCACTACTCGTGTGTTAGAATGTTATTTATATTACTGAAACAAAAGGAAAAGAGAAACCCAATATAAAAATTTCACGTCATTGTAACACGCAATCATTTTGTTTCTTAAATAAAATTAAATTTGATAATTAAATTAAATAGTGTTACAATTACAGATATTAATTACATTTTGATTCATCTAAATGTTTAGAAATATTTACACATAAATACACATTTATTGAAAAACTAAAATTTGCAATTCTTTGAAACAAAATTTAAATGAACTTTTTTTACAAAATTACTAAATTTTGTTTCTAAATTCAAAAAAAAATTTGAAAATTCATTTTAAAATTTTGAAAATTACTCTAAGAACTGATTGAAATGTGATTGGTTTGCGCTCAATACATATCAATGCAAACAAACAAATCACTAAGTACACTCTAAAAAAAGCGCTTAAACTTAAATGACCGTAAACATATCAAACAAAATTGGGAAAAGATAAGAAAATTTCGATGAATTTAACCAAACGCAAGAGACAAATAAAATAAATTAAAGTGAAATAAAAAACTACGAAGCATTTTTGAAAGTAACCCGTTTTAACTAATTACAAAAACGTTTTCATGCTAAGTTTTTATTTAAAAAATAATGTCGAAAATGTTTAAGTTAAGAAAAAATGTATTACTGGGTTAATTCAAAGTTCCCTTCTTCATCCCCCTTCGCCCTTCCCCTTCCCCATTCCAATAAAAAAGCACTAAACCATTTGTTAGAAAAAATATATATCAGGGTCAGATTAACAAATGGTTTATCTGCTTTTTGTCTGTTGTAACTTCAATAAAATGTAAAACGCTACAGTTTTTAATTTACAAAAAGAAAAAAAAAATTATGAGAAAAAGAAAGCTTTCTTGTTTTATTTTTTTTGTATATATATTAATGTACGAAAAAAATTTTGTTGTTGTAGTATTGCAATTAATATACAAATTTTACATCAATAAAACTGACAATTTTCATATGATTTTACTTTCTTTACTGCTCCTTTCGGTGTCACTTTTGATTTTGAAGAAAATATAATTTTTTCGGCAACATAAAACCATTAAAGGGGCTAGCTATAGGTATCGTATATGCACCCATGTTGGGGAAAGCCAACAGATCACCACAACACAAATCCGGCAACTCGGTGTCTTCGATTATCTGAAAATTTGCGATTCGTGAACCATTGCTTAAATATCTGATGAAGCTCATTTTCTTTTTATCGAACAGCATTAGTTTTACTTTTATTTATTTAGAATTTGTTAAAAATAGGTTTAAAATTTGGCCTATAGAATTTATGTAATGTTGCTGGGTTTGTATGTGTGTATGTGTGTTCATAAATTATACTGTAAAAACAATAATTGTTAAATTTAAAAGCAAAATTGAAAAATTAAAATCCTATCCTTTGTGCTGGGTTGTCTGCTTCAAATGCTGCTCGAACTACCAGTTGATGAATATCAGTTGGCAAGGCAAATGATAGCAAGGATGCACAAAATTGATCAAAATTTGTGGTCTCTCTGTGTACCGAACACAGCTTCTTATATATTCACACTTAACGGCTCCTTCCAAGATTTTCTACTGCTTTTCTTAATTGACTGCAAACGATCCTTTCTCTGCTTGCTTTCTTACTTGAATCACTAGCACACACATATAGTTTTTTCATATCAGAAATTGAAAAAGAAAATATTGGCGAATTATGTGCTATGCGGCCACAACAATCTTAAATTCCTCAACTTTGGTAGAAAGCTCACAGGGCCTTATACTGCGGCGGTTTACGTGTGCGAGCGTCAACAGATCAGAGTGGGCAGGCAGGCTAATTAAAGAGCTACTACCTACAACGGGATTTATATTGTGGTTAGTCATAGAGATACTCAAAAAAATCCGAATGGATGGTGGCGAAACAAAAGTAAGAAATAAGGTAGTTCCCAACTATCTGAAACTTACAATTTATTAACCAATATAATAAGTCATACCAAAAATTCTCTGCGATTCTTTCATATTGCATTATTACTGTAATAGGTTTAAACAGCACAAAATAGACAAGCATATTTGTTTTTGAAGCGCAACATATCTGTTAATAATAATAATAATAACAACACTAAATAATAAAATAAAAGAATATATTTACAATAAATATATAACAATAAAAACAATTATTCAAACACAATACATTTATACATTTGAAAAGAATAAATAAAATATATTCTAATAAACTTATTCGGTGACTGCTTCCGTTGGTGAAGGAACCCGCAGCCCGAAAGACATCGTACCACGATACTACTGTTGCTTGAATGCGTTTGTCGATTTTTGCTTCTGCTTTGTGCTGCTGCTTAGCCGTATAGAATACTTCAAACGCTTCGTGGAATACGTTGTGCACCTCTTCTGTTGGAAAGTCCAGTTTTAAGTATTTACTGGTGAGGTCAACTTCTCTTTCCTGTTCTTAGCAACATTTCGATCGCTCAACTGGTATCGTCATCATCTCTTAGGCATTGGCATTAGACCCGCGGATGTACCGCGCGATACCGTATCCTGTGAGCAGCCGCAGGTAGCTCTCCTCCGCATTGTTGAGGTAGCACATTTCCAGATCGTTGAACGCTACTCCATCTTGGTCGAAAGGATCAAATTATTCTTCGACCTGGTCGCCAAGTTTGTGCTCCATGGTTATGGAGTTCCGGTACACAACGAGTGCGGGCTGAGTAACCATTGCGCTTGGGCGGAAAGCCGTTTGCGCAGTCTCCATTTCCATTTTTTCTAAACGCCCCCCGTTTATTGTTGCGGGTAGTCATGGAGAAGCCTGAATTTGTAATTGCTTCCAAATTTTTGGTCGCAAGTAAACTCCGTTGGAGAATTTTTGTAATTTTACGTAATTGCTGGGGTAGCGGCCGAAGACCACCGTTTTAAAGCCGAGGCCGTTCTCTTAGGCAAGGTTGATGGTTTCGTCCAATTTTTCGACAAAGCCTTGTTTGTACAATGTTAATGCATAATAATTGGGGAGCAAGTTGAACGCGGTCAACAGATTTCGCCCTCCAAAGTCGATCTTCGAAGCGTTGCTGTTACTGTATCCGCATCCAGCTAGTCTATCGTCCGAACGGTTGTGGTCAGTCATTCCATTGAAAGTATATCTGCACTACTTTACCGTGGCTGCTTAACTTAACTTGTGCACGACTTTCTTCAACATTTCCTTGCGGCTGGTATTTGAAGTTGTTGAACTGCTTGTTGTTCGTTGTGGGTTTTTTAAGCGCGCGTTCTTCTCTTTCGGCGCCTTAACTTCTTCTCCAGGGCGGTCAATTTGCTGCTGCCATGATGCATTCTCCAATGAATTTGAAGATGAGGTGTCCAATATTGTAAGCTACCTAATGCGGGATTGCCTACTTGCGCGACCCTTTTAATACTTGTACTTCTTCTAATTGCATTCGAACTAATTCTTCTGGATTATCAACTTCTTCTAATTCTATTCTACCTATTTCACCTGTTCCCTCTTCGTCAAATTCTAAAAAAACAGGCAAATTCGTTCCGTCGTCATCTGAAATATCTGAAATATCCTCGTTCTCATCTTTAATCATCTGCTTCTTGATTGTTCGCGACGCAAGTATTAAACCGATTTCGTCGGTCAACAACAATGATAGAAACAAGCAATGTTAATAATTTATTTATTTTTATTACTTGAAATTTCTTTTACAGTATTGTTACAAAACATATTTTATTTATTTCAATTCTTAATTATTATTAATATAATTTAATTCAAAAAATTTATTCAAATTTCCGTGTGGTAAAGAATACTTGTATGACTCGCATAGATCGTAGCTACTTGAATGTATAGTAGGTAAAGGCATTGCATCGCGATTGGGCTGTTCGACGCATGGTATTTTTTATTTAAATATGCAATCTTACGTTCTATTGTTTGAATAAGGCTTGAATAAGCATACATATCTTATACTAAATTTAATAAATTAAAATTAATAGTCAATAAGTAAATCAAAAAAACATCACATAACATTGGCAAACAATAGTAGCTCAGACGGACAGACAATCTTTATTTTATTTGTTTTTAGGATATACATGATAGATTATAACTAGAAATACATAACAATTCATAGAAACTAAAAAATAGATAAGATCAGGCTCATTAGGTTATCGTTAAAAAAAAAATTCTAAACTACTTACGTTTGATAAGAGCAACATGGAGTGTATAAATCATTAGAAAAAGAATTCAATATGTCTAAAAAGTATACATGAAATAGATACAAGAGATGTCTTCGTTGATGAATATTCTAGATAGTTTTTATATTATAACGAAAGTAAGGAAATAAGAACCGTTTTTAGGACTTTCAACACCCTCTAAAAGACAGTTCTAATTTAAAAGGAACACTTTAGAATTGTCATCACCTCTAAAGATTCTCTTTAAAGCCAGCAACTTTATAAAGCAACGATTTCATTTCAAAACCACATTATTATTAAATGATTCTTAAGTAAATGTTTGCAGGTTAGATCTCTCTGCATCACTTTTTGAATCGATCTCTATATTTCGCATTTACATAATATTTTCCATAGAAAGTGGCAAAACGGTGTATAAATGATTTTTCAGTTTTACCATCGCACATACACACACACCTCCTTGATTGTCCCTATGCACATTTATCTACTTGATTTTATTTTCATAAAAAAGCTTTTTACTATTATTTTCCCCTTTTAGTAGCACGAATCCATTCAGATTATAAAAACAACGCTTATTTAACGTTTTGCTTAGCGTGCTAGTTGCAGTTCGTTTAAAAATGTAAAAGGTAGAATTATTTCAACGACCACTACAAACTTAATATACCTCTTGTACGACAAGGGTAACTTTGCGTTTTGATAAGGCAAATTTACATTTATATTTATTATACAAAAATGCAAAAACTATATTTGTGGAAAATTTATATAGGAAAAAATGTCCACTTTAATTTGCAAAAGATGTACATAATGTCTGTAATAGTGCATAACGCACTTTTCCTTCTTTTCTTTCTATTTAATATTTATTAATAAAGTATTGCATAATTTTAAATAATAAAAAAAAAAAAATATTCAAAAATTAATGTCAAATAAATTATTTTACGCGACAGTTATTTGGACTGCTTTTTGACAATATAGGTATATATAAGTTTCAGTCTTTCTACTGTTAAAAATTTCTCAATAAAAAAATGTTATTCTCACTAGTGAACTTTTAACTATGTGATGAAAAGTAATGAAAATTATTTATCCTATTTATATATATAGTTTAATACTTCAAATAAGTTTAGTCGTAGACAAATTTTTTAAATCGTTTGAGTTGTTGGAATGTCTTTGTAGGAAAAACGGGTCTCAACTCTTGCTCCAAGCAATAAAGACCGTACAATACGAGACCTAAATGTGTTTTGCGCAGAAAGAAAACCCGTAATAAGCATAAAGCGAAACCAAAAAATTCGCCAATCATCAAAAATCAGCAATCAGTTAGTTTGCGCAATTTTCAAATATAGCTCTGATGATACCTCTCACTAAAAGATAAACTTAATAGCACTTTTGCTCATTCATTCTCTGTTTGATTTTTAAGTCAGAATAGACATTCTTTTGCTTTTACATTTATTTTTCTTATGATTTCATACTATATCGTCTTTTTCTTGCTTTGTTTTCGGAAATATTTCTTCAATTTCTAAAAAAAGAATGCTTATAGTCTTTCTAGTGTTAATACAAGACAAGCCGGAATTTTATATGTGAAACCTTCTAAATTAGATACTGTCAAAGCATATATACGTAAAGCAAATAAGATAATTTTAGTAGATCGTGGCCGAATCCTTTATATCCATCATCTCTATCTTAAAAACAATTACAATAAGATAACATTTCAACATCACAATGTGGACGTCGCTGCATACAAGTACTGTATGTAGGTGGAAATTGTTATCCATTCCAATTATTCCATTGCAATTATGAGTAGTAACAAAAAAACCGGTAAATGGATGTGTTTTTAGTTATTATACTCTCTTTCCAGCCTTGGAGAATGTCTACCACAGACATTAGATAGGTGTTGTGGAGGCGGGCAGACGGATATGCCTAGGTCATTTCAGAATTTAATACTTATTGGAAATGTATACACTTACGACATTTTTGGATCTTTCTTTCTTTTCAATGTTGTAACAAACGGATATGCATGTGTACTTACGTTTTTTTACGATTGTTTATTGATATGTATGGTAATTTTTAAGTGTTTTGCCAAGAGAAATGTAGTCTTTTTACACCTTTTTATTTTTTTTGTAGTATTTTTTTAAGAGGAATTCACTTCCAATTTTTCGGTAGCAGATTCTTTTAATTAAAAACCGTTAACTAGTTTTCTTTTCTTTAAATATGAAAAACAGAATATGTTGAGAATAGAGTTGCCTTCAAAATATGATAACACCACGTCAACGCATAAAACCATTGTCATGAAATGAAGTGGAAGAACAAAATTATTCATGTGTTCATAGTTTTCTGTTAAAAGCCCTGCATTTTCTCTTAAAGTTCCAGATTTTCAATTTTAGTTCAGGAGTTTCTGTTAAAACTAAAACCAAATTTATATGGCAACACCAAATAAATATTGATCAAATGTCAAATAACTGTTGTTCATTAATTAACAAACTATGAAGCATTTGTTTTTCGAAAATTTTAAAGAAAATACTTGTAAAGTAGAATGATTGGGAAATTTTTTAATAAAATCTTATTAATTATTGGCTTTTTAAGTTTAGAATATGCTGCTTAAAAGATCATTCTATCCCACATATCAGAAGTTGCTTTAGAAAGGAATGGAAAATGCTTGTTAAAATTTGCTATAGCTAACGATTTTCGAAATATAGAAAATTTGGTTCAAAAGCTAAAGCCAGGAAAAACACACTTCGGAGAAGTAATTTTTAGGCTGAGAAGCATTTTTCTATTTGCCGCGCACAAATTCCTATTCCTATCATTTGTTACGCTAACTTCCCAGCTGGAACATTTATATAGGCAACTGCTACAATCAAATCTTAACAATGTTGCCAGCAAATCAATGTATAACAATTGCTTTCATGGTTTTCAAATGGAAAAGGTAAAAATATATTTACACATCAGTTATCATGCTGTAGAGAAGTTAAATGCTGCATTAAATATTAAATAGTAATTTAAAAATTAAAAATAAATTTGGTTGCAAATGTAAAGCTGTGCACTTCTTAAAAATTTTTAATAAAAACAATAAATTTTATTAAAATATAACTACAACCATTGAGAGACAACTTGGCCATGTTAATTTTAAGAGTGTGAAAATACCATGTTTTACCATATTCACTACCCTTTTATTCCAAAGTTAAAACGCATTTGCTAGCTCGGCGAAAATTTAAAAAATTTAAACGAATGTTTCGTTGTGTTCATCGAAAATAACATACCATTTTTTATAGGTAAAAAAAACTTGATTGGATTTTGATAAATTTACTTCCACAACCAAATGTCAATGCTAATGCCAGCGACAAGCACTGACTTATGGGCAGAGAAGATGTAAAGAAAGAGGGCTTAGTGTTAGAAGAGTTCCAAGATTTTAATAATCTACACGGAAAAATTAAACTTCATATTTTTGGAGTTATTCGATATAGTGGCGAATGTATACAGAAAATTTCTGAAAACGAAAGAATTTGTGCAATTATGGAAATTAAATTACTAAGGAAAGTGACGAACTAAGTGATAGAATCAGACAATTAGAACAGGAGAAGAAGAATTTGCTAACAGCTAAGCTAAGGAATTATTGTAGAGCCATAAGGCGTTCAATTGTATGCTGACCAAGTTAATTGTATCAAGTAAAGATTCTATCTATGTTAATTGTATGTCGTCGTAGACTTAGGCTCTTATCATTGTGTTCCCTATTGGCTGATGTAAGTTTTCAAATTCATAAGCGTAAAATTATTTTGACCTTTTACAGCTGATGCAATATAATCGAATAGAAATATGCAATGAAAATACATAAGCGAAGGCGAGTTTCAATTGAATCAAAGAAGGAAATGCGTACGCGATGACCAATCGTTTAAATTATAAGCAAAAAAATTAGAGGTGGATTCTTCAGTGGGAATATATACACCCAAATCTTTTTTTACTCTTTTTTTTCTACACGTACCGTCTTCGCAAGAGTTAGATAAGGATTCAACCAAAAAAACTAAAAATTTACACCAAAAACGTAAAGCGCATTATTACGTGAGATGAGATATGGATATACGCATACGAGATGGAATTACCAAATCAACCAAATAAAAACAATTTCAACTTACTTGAATCCTTATCTGACTTTTGCGAACGTGTAGAATCACACCTTTTGTGTCAGACTGTTTTTCATCTTCAATGGTCACCTGACCCCCATATAATTCGCGCCAGATTGCCAATATACGCTGCACCGTAACTAACTCAATTTCACCGTCGTGTAAATGCAACTGAAGATGAGCTTTTATGCGCGATAAATTTAAATTATTCGAAAATCCTTCAAGAGCATTTTCTACAACTGTTAGGGCTTCACGTGGACGACGCGAACCTGTTAAAAGCAAAGCAAATAAATGTAGTCTTAGCGCATGTTCGGTGCGCAAATACTTGCTTTATCCAAAGCAAATCATTAGCATTTTAGTCGATATATGGTTATAATTTTCCTTAAGGTATATCACATCTTTCCTTCTTTATTTTTTCTTACAGAAATGATTTTCGTATGGAGGAAATTAACCGCCTACAACAGGCGTTAGGAATTGTAGTAAGTATGAATATTTTTATATATATATATATATTACTTATTCGTTAGTCCTTCGTTTTTAACCCTTTATACGTTTCTTATTTCCTTAACCCTTTTTATTTTTACATCACATGTTCATCTAATTCATTGTTTGGTGGGACCGTCACGTCCTAGTAAGTGTAAATAAAGCTTTCATACAACCAGAACCAGCCGAGTAAACAATTCCTTAAATGGTGTTTTTAAGAAAGACGATTTATTTATTGTAATAATATTTTTATCAAACACATGATGTTATCATTCATTTAATTGAAGTAATGAATTTATCGTGGCATCTTTATCTCCACGGTTGGCTTCAAAAACTGTCTTCACAACGTCCACTTCAATATTAGGAAACATTTCCTTAATCTATTGAAAATAAAACATATATATATACTTGCATAATTACATGGCATTTTTTAAATCCAAAAACAAAAACTATTCACAAAAATTGTGATCATATAGAAGAGAAGAGAAGAGCTATTTTCAATACAATGTCTTCGACTGAAGCATTTATGCTGAAGTTTACCAGCAAAATTTGCGACTCTGTATAGCGATAAGTCATTACTGTCTGCTCACCTAATTTGAAAGACAAAGTTTTCCTTATTTTTTAAATGCATTGTGACAAGAGCAGTATAGAAACAATGAAGTGAAGCTGTCTACGTAAGAATTTAGGGAACTCTCTTTAATATTTGTAAACTTTGCATGACGCTTAGCTACACTTTCAGCTAAATCAGAAATTTTTGAAAGGTGTTACCTGTTGTAATTCTGATTCTATCACTTGTACTGGTACTGCTTGTGGTGGTATCGGTGGTTGAGATGTGACATATACCGGTGTGGATCTAACAGATGGTACCATTAGCAACGGTGATGGCATTTGAAATGCTTGGTACATGTACGATGGCATAGGTTGATTACAGAAACTTAGAACAACATCAATGGCTCCCTCTAACCCTTCACCTTGCTTTCCGCTTAGAGAATACCATTGCTCGTGGGTTTCTCCCAGTAAAACCCTTTCAGGTACCTTAATTTCACACCAAGCGATTAATTCATCCATCTTAAAATTGCATTCGTCATATATTTCAACATAAATAGAATTTACGCCTGCCGGAAGTTGGCTTTGAATAACACGATTCCAGCGAGGATTTTTGCCACCGTTAGGATCGGTTTGGGTTTCGTAAACATAGTGACCAACACGTATGCGCACATATGGATCCATCCTTGTAATTCCATAGTTACGCACAAGTTTAGCTTGAGCACAAGTAATGCCTTGAATCAAATTGATAATAAATTGCTAAATAATAATCAATTAATATAGTCTTTATTATTAATACTTATGCGGCCAACGTGGTTAGGTGCCTATAATTATGAAAAAATGAACATTTTAATTTTATCTGAACTTTAGTAATAATTTAAGGAAGAAGGTGCAACAGTCTTACTACAAATTGAGAAACAGGTAGACGACAAGCCGTTCGTTTATTATTAGATCCTTGGACATTCGTAACCCGCAAAAAATCGTCTGGAAGAGGTCCAATCATAGCCTTGAAGATTGAAAAAACAATACTTTAATATATGTTAGATTGATGCTAAATTATTGACAGAAATTCTATAGAATTTTATAAATCTGTTTAGTTAGATTAGTGAAGATATTATTGGTTAATAAGAACTATATTCAGCATAAATGCATTTTCAGGCGATAAAATAGCACAGTAACCAAATTGATGCACAAAATTAACAACGCTTTCTATTTGCAAGCAATGGCGAAATGAGGATATTTCACAAAAAATATATTCCATGATTCTAACATTTTTTTAAATTCTGCGATTGGCTGTGCTCTTAACGATATGGTCTGCTTTAACTTTTTGGCACGCCTACTTTTATTTCAGCGCTATAATTATTTGTTATATAGTTCGACAAATTAATGAATTGAATGAATAATTACTAATAGGAACACGTAGATATGCACAAACAAATAGATTAAGTGAACATATAGTTTGAGTCTCTGATTTTTAATTACATTAAATTAACATTTTAGATACTAACCTTTCGCCAATGACTTTCACTCCTTTCAGCCATTTCGTCACCAGTTAGTCCCATTTTCGTCAATATTAAAAGTAGAAATATGTACAAAGCATACAATTTTCTATTAAAGATTTTCGGGTGTTTGCAAATATTGATGTGCATACATATTGCTTTGATCTATTGAGAGAGTGCTGCCAACTTTTTTCTCAAAAAACATATGAATAACTGGAGATAGTAAAACCTTTGTTAAAAATTTAATAATAGTGATATAAATATATATAGCAATTAACCACCCAGCTTATTTATTATCTATAATATATAATAAATTCAACATACAAGCCATATTCCATTTCATTTTAACGTAAAAACAAAACAGTATAAATTACTTTTTGATTGCAAGACACTACGTAAGAAAAAATGTTTGTTGCTGTAAAAGTAGTACTGTGCAGTCGGAACAACAAAATGCCCTGCGTTACAAATGCAGCCACAAAAATAGTGTTTTTTTAACAACAGCTGTGCTCGTAATTCCTCAAAAAATTATTTTAGATAAAATCTGTATCGTGAAAATTTATGCCAGAAATATAACATTAATTAATTAATTTTTCAGTGGAAAAATGTGTAGAGGAGCATTGTGATAAGTACAAATACTCGCTGTCTTCGTAATTCGTCGAAAACATTGTAGGAAAAATCAGATTTAGTCGAAAAGTCAGAAGCTTTTTTGTAAAATTCTATTTAGAGCCGTTGGTGTAAAAGTTTGACTATGCTAATTTATGCCAGCTGTGTATAAATGTATAGTAAGTGGAAGGTGTGTGGACATAGACAGTGAGTATAAGGTGTGGAACAAGTTTGTTTAGCTCAGAAGTGTTGTATCTGTAGACTAATCGTCGTAGAGGCACAAAGAAAAGAGGCTAGTTAATAAAATCGTGCGTGTAATTAAACGACATTGAGATTTGGTTACAGTTTTTGAGTTTTTGAAACTTTATTGCTTTTTTTTAAATACACTGAGTGGAATAAATGGAAATTTTATAAATTAGAGTCTTGTATTAGAAGTGAAATACTATAATCGATCAAAAAATTCGTGAAAAATACCAAGAAGACCTTATTAAGTTGGGCAGCATAATGTGTTACCGTAAGGTAAATAGAAGCTTACCTTATTGACTAATGAATGCTTAGCATCGTAGTGGATAAATAATCTACATAATCTACATTCGCTCTTACGCTGTTAAAACTGTTTAAAACATTAAAACTGTTTAAAACATTTTTATTCAAAGTCGGTAAGAGCACACTGAAAGCTCCATCAAAGCCTGAAAGTGTTGTTAGTATGCGTCGTAGCGTTGGATATTAATGTTAGGATAAACATGTATAAAATTCGTAAGTTAAGCTATAAGTCGCCGCTTAGTCCTATAACCTTCATCATCTCCAAAATATATAAATAAAAACATGATTAAAATTGTTGCTTTAAATAATGATGGCCCTGAAGAGGTGTCGGAAGAAGAAGTTGAATTAACAAAAGAAGCCCAGGTATACTCTTTAACGTTTTTATCTTCATTTTGCATTTTGAACGAATATTCTTAGGAAACCGTAGCTGAAGCTGAGTATGTTCGAGCTATAAAACTTAACTCAAAAGGAAAAATAGACTTGTGTTTGCAATTGCTGGAAGATTTGCTTAAAACACAAGTTCTAAATGAGGTGAGCGGCTTTCAATAAAACTAATGTAATCTCGTATAATATACGAGAATATAGACAAGCCAAAGACTTAATAAATTCACTCTCTGACGAATCGACACAGAAGACAAAATATAAAGATTACCTCGAGGTAATCGGGTGCCTACGCTGTTGAACAGAGTAGTGTTGCACAGAAAGAGTTTCGTTTTAAATGCCAACACTTAACTATTAATGTAAAATTGGTGTCTTGTAGAATCTGACTGGAAGTAGTAATGATAAGCTTGGAATCATAAAATATAACAGCCATAAACACATCGCTGCTTTGTTGGAGGAAAAAGGTGATGATGAATTGGCTCTTCAGCATTATATACTCGTAAGTAGGGCCCTTTTTTGTTAGCATTAGGAATTTTTTGATAAGGCAATTTTTGTCTTTTAGGCAGTTCTAATAGATGATACAGATGTGTTCACTTTACATAAATTTGGGCAACTGGCGCTCAAGTTAGGTGTGTTAGATTTGGCTGAATATGCTTTTGAAACTTGTTTGGTCCGTAACTCAACCCATTGGCTTGCCGAGGAAGGCATGCTACAGACACTTTGCCGCAGAATTAACATGTTAGGAGCTTTTAATTGGGCTACAAAAATGTTACATCAAAATCCTCATTCTGATAACGCATTGCAAGTGTATCAAGAAATTGTGTCAATTTTTAAAGGCCGTTTACTCGGTTATGATACCTCTTGTTTGCCAATAATAGGTACGCATTTACTAGATTACGAAATGTTGAAGCCAGCAGCGTTACATGTAGAAAACCCTAACGATGATGCCGAAAATTCCGTTGTAAAATTGCAATCACATAAAACGAAAGTCTTGAATTGGTTGTCAATTGGGCAATTTATAAAGGATACGTATTCTGAAAGAAAAAGTTCGTTTTTTATGTTTAATTTAGAGGATATTCTATTAAGTGAACCTATGAATGTTGATCATCAAGGGGACGTACTTAGCGATGTGCATTGCATTAGTTCGGATGCACCGAAGGTTGCTTTATTAGCGCAAACTTCTGTTCAAGTAAATGAAATTGAATTAGATGACGCTGTTTCGGACCAATTTGATATACAAATTACAAACGATAATAACAATGATGATTCGGATTCAAATGCCAAATCTGATGGATGCGAAACAAATAAAACAAAACCAATAAGGCGTCGTTGTAGTGATCTACATTTTCTTGAACAATGGGGCTGGCATAAAAGTCGAAGATACGCATCACGTAAGAAACCGGAACGTGATGAAATTGACGTAAGCCTTAATAATTATTTGCGGAAACTATTTTCAAAGCATACAAAGTGAGTGCAAAATAAAATTGTTCATTAAAATATATAAGTATATTGACATTTTTGCGTAACTTTTCAGAAAAATGTCCTTGAATAATTGGCCATTTCGAGATAGTGCGGAGGAAATTGGAAAGCAAATTATTGCGTTTGGATGTAGTCATTGCCGTATTATTTATACGAAAGAAACGTTCCAAACAAAAACTCAAGATGAATTTGAACGCTTTCTAAAAAAATTCCATGTAAATCCATAATAAGTCTTTAAACTTTAAAAATACGTTTTGATTTCTTATTCGAGACTCCAAATTACATTTTCATTCATTCAATTATTCTGTGAACTGACATTTAATTTTCCTATTAATTTTTCAGCAAAAGCCGACGGATTTAATGCATCTCGTCTTCAACTGGCTGAAGTGTATATCGTTATATTGGAATATAAAACTTCCAGATCCAGTAAAAGATCTGTATTTGGATATATTTGAAATATATGCGTAAGAGATTTTATACAAAAATTCAAACATATAAGCAAAACATATTTATTGAAGGTCTCTATTTCAACTTAATATAATTATTGTATTCAGCAAAACACATTTGTAAAAATATTTTTAGCATTGTAGTTGCTTTCGGTTTCAATCTAGATTATTCACGCTCGTCTTTTGATAAAAAAATTGATTTGACATCATTTCGAGTATTGATTTTCAGTACGATCTGTAGACATGTCAATGTTCAATCTCTTAATTATCGAGATATTTTGATGAAATTTCACGAAATGGAACGGCAAACGTTATTAAATATATATTGGACTGAAGCGTTTCTACGATCATTTCCGTTTATTTAAAAAAAAATTATCACAAAAAGTTTATTTATTTAACATTTTACGGTAAAAATGTGCGAAAAATAATATGAAGACAAATCAAAAAGCTTGAGTCATCAGACCATTTGAAGTTCTTACAAAAATAAACCTTCGGTACTTTTTATTCAAAATCGGTTCGGGAGTAGCGATTTGATTTAAATATTTATTTTATTAAGTGTGAATCATATTAACCATTTTACGTGTCCATTTACATATAGAAACAATGTATAATGTTTGCCATCTTATGATGAAGACATTAAGCGAGGTTGTGTAGGGCAATTAAAAAACTGCCCTTAACTGTTTTAACTTGCCATTTTATACATTATCGGAAATTATAACACTAAGAAGTACGCATTAGTAATTCAATAAAGTATGCACCTATTCACTAGTTTCGTTTATCCGAAAGTTCGGGAAAATTTAATAAATAAATCTTTGACACTGAATGTTATATACGCCCCGGGTGGATGCACCTAAAGCAGTCTTCCATGATGCTGAAAACTTCAAACAGCTCCAAGAAAACCGAAACTTTTCAAAATATTTCTAACCTTTGACATAAATTGCCAGGGCCCTGAAAACTGAAAAGCACTGATCGCCTATTCTTAATAAAAATTTATCCTTATTTATCTTATAAGTTATATACAAGACTTTTCATTCTAAGATAAATATAACTTTTCCTTCAATTTAGGGCTCACTTTGATTTGTCCACTTGGAATCAGTTAACTTCAAAGAACTTCGAAGCTTCATTCAGAATTTGTGTTTTCTTTTTGGAAATTGATTTTGGGCTTAATGACAGGTATTAACTCATAATAAGTTCACATTCGCGAAATTTATAACCAAAGTAAATCAAAAAAAATTGTTGATATTCATTTATTTTTAGGTGGAAAAATCTATTCAACCACCTCATATTCAATCTTGGAAATTGTCAGATAATAGAGATCAATCTTCGTTATATTTTCGAATTACGTTTAGTATATTTGGAATACTTACGTCTGAATGCCAGTGGTCACTACAAGCAATGTCTGGCATGTTTACAGCAAATGTCACAAATTATGACGGCGTGTGACGAGAAACCGTATGTTTTGCATTTGCCAAACCTTAGCAATGTTTGCTTAGACGTGGGTTATATCGATAGACTGAAAAATGATTTTCAACAGTATGATTATATAAAACGTTTATGTTTTACAATTGAAATTTGAAGTTCAAATTGTATTTTAGGCAAATAGATGCTAATCGAATTCCGAAATTGTTTGAAAATGGAGACTGGCAACAACTTGCTGAAATCATTATAAAAGCTATAGAGTCAAGTAATAATGATTATGAAAATGAGTTTTGGTTTAAAGATTTCACCGTACAAGTACAGATACTTCTGCAATCGTTTTGGAACACATGTTCTTACGAGGTAAATATATATGTAAACAGTTGCCCTATAAATGTTTATAAATAGGTCTTATCTTCTGTCCATCAATGTTCTCTCGAAAAGAGAACTTCAAGGGATATGAAGCTAATAACGGCAAATTTTAAAAGTTCTATGGTTCAAAGTACTTTGCATTTGCAATTGAAAGTATTTAGAGGTTTGTGGAAACGACTGAATTTTAGTATTATTTTTAAGTGGGTGTGCAAACACAATTCTTTATATAATAAATTCTTAAGATTCTCTATATAATAAATTACACAGCCAAACCTACTAGTTGTACCAGTATTTTTCAAATTGGCAAGTCGAATTTCTGCATAACAACGAGTAAAGAAGAAGAACGTCGAAAGTAGACTTATTAGTATTATTGTCAATGTTAAAGCCAGACTAGTATTTTATAATTAAATTCTTGCAACTTCTTGTTAAAATATAACGGCATGTATTCACAAATTTCCTGGTATTTTGATAATGATTTATGCATGTCTGCCGTTTGTAGATGGTATTTTGATCATAATTTATGCAAATGTGGTGCTATTGATTGACAATTCATATGTTGTGGTATGAGAACGGCAGTATAGCAGAATGGGCATTGTAGGTTCATCAGAAGGACTTTCAACTTTTTAAATTAACGATAGCATTAATATACGTTATTATTGTAGTTTTCGTAAAAAAACTTTAAGTAAAACAGCTAAAATAACAAATTTTTCATATAAGAAAAATTCTCAAACGTTTTTCAAAATCGTCTTTTCACCATTGCAATGATGTTATAGTAACAAAATTTTCCAAATAAGTCGACTCATGATAGCATATCAAATATTTAATTTATTTACTACTTAGGTTCAAAAGCACATGCCAGCCTCTTCAAAATTGTTTCAGCAATCATTCGTTGAAGGAGGCGACCATCATGATTTCCGATGTAGAAACATAAACTTGTTTTAATTGTTAAGATATATCAACATATGTGGAGGTGCTGCACCTAAAGAATTAGTTTGTCTTTTATTATGCGAAATTTTCCATATTTTTTTTTAAACGTCCACGGCCATAATCAGAATTTACTTGAACGAATTTTGTTACAAGCCTCGATAACATATTTTCAGCACTTGTTCAATAAGAAGAAAAAAAACTACAGTTTCAAAAGAAAGTGAAAAAGTTTCAAAACATATTACCACAGAACATATCAAATATATTGTTCAATTCACCAATGATGTTTAATACATCAGAGTTGAATCTACAGTGCTTGCGAGGGCTTTAATTTGAAACGAAAAAACGTACCGTAAAACAGTCCAATACATGGTCAAGTCGATGTATTTCATGCCAAAACTCTCGAGACCTACTAATGTAGCGATACATAACATAAAAATTTTCAAAAGCAAATGCCGCGTAGACATAGACATTGTTGATCCTCCGTTGACCTTCAAGGGAGTGGTATGGTAGAACGTTCTCTTAGGCGACTAAAAGCAACAATTCTAGCTAGCAGTGGAGTGAAAAACTATCAATAGGGGGGACTTCGAACAGCTTGCAAAGCAAATACATTATATCTGCCGCTTCCGCCGAAATGATATGTCGAGGTAATCTTCGGTTACCGGGTGACAAGGTACAGAAATATGCGTCGATCCCTCCGCATTCCTACAAAAATGGAAACATAATTTCAAAAATTTCAAATCAAACGTCGAACATCATCGCGATCCATTGTCTAATTTAGATGTCCCAAAAAGTTTAACAAATTGTGAGCAAGCGTTCGTCCGAAATCTAATCAAATGTGCCAAACAATGTCCTTACGCTTCGAAGTTATTGAAGAAAGTCTGATATAGTGTAAAATAGAAAACAAACAAAGACATATGAGCAGACTGAAACCCGCCATCTCCGAAATATTGCCTAAACATAAGAATACGATAACCTAAAACCTACACAAATTCGAAAACAAACGCTCAGATATCACTTACGCGCCATTAATTCTTTTTGTAGAAGGAGAGAAGTGTAATGAGTATGTAAGCATTTTAGTTTGTCATTTTTTGACTTAATTTTGAATTTGTCGTATTGCAAAAGAAAAAATAAATTAAAAAGAGATTAAATTGTAAAAGTTCTACAAGTAAACCAAAAAAATTCTTATAATGTTTTTTTCAGAATTGCTTCATATGGTCAGAGAAGTGTCTTCATTACATAATTTCTAATCTTTTGGCCGAAACAAGAGCATCTAGGCAAAAGCAATTAGCTGAATTGCATAATTTTGTTATATCGTATATTGAAGCCATTATATTAAACGAAGGTTTTCATGCTGGTAAGAAATAAAAGCAGGCTTTAATAAAATAACTTTTATGCTTAATAAAAGAACTAATTTTTGACAGTAACTCATTTGAGCGATGACGGCTTATCTCGGTTAGTTCAAAACATTATCAGTATCCTAGTTTTTTATCTTGATGGAATATTCGAGAAGAACAACGTTCAAGGACAGGAACTGGATTTTAAACGACTTTGGGTAGTTTTGCATCAAATTCTTTTAAGGTACTAAAACAATTTTTTATTTAATAAGCAAAGCAATTTAATAAGTAAGGGATGTGCTTCTATTTTTCTTGAAGCAAATTGGTCTCTGTTAACCAATAAATTTAGATAAAACTTCATGTGTGTGCATTTAGTCCTAAGTTATAAATATGAAACCTCCATGGGATGCCCCACGTTTTTACGATACCAATCTACTCAAAATCATTGCTTGCAACGATATAAAATTTTTCTCACACCTGAGTCTGTTGCTAGATGATTTTCTAGATAAAAGCCAACGGTCTTCCTTTTCGCAAACTCTTTAATTGTGGATATCACTCAAAGGCAAATAGAGACTTTCTACTTACTTTATATTTGCTTTGCATTCAATATCTGTCCTGCAGATAGCAAGGAAAATTTTCTTTCGTTTTTTTTTTCGGAAGGCATACGGTGTAATTCTTCTGGAAAGCTCGAACGTTCAAATTTTTAGTTTTCAATATTTCTGCAATATTTTGTGTTTACAGATACACTTTCGATAGAGAGAAGCCTATCAATTTTCCATAAATATAATCCGGAAGCTCTACACTTGCTTAGCTTAAAATTCTGTATCAATTTGTCGCTCTCTATCAGTTTATGGTTTTGCCAAGGGAAATTTTTGAGCTCATAAAAAGTGAACTAAGACCCACAAATATATTTCGCATATATATTTTGGTTCTTGTACGACCCATTCATAAGTATGCTTATAATGGCTACAGAATCGAACAAAGCAAGACGGACGGTTAGGTTGATGAAATACGAAGTTCTCTGTCATATTGTAGGCTTCTTCGTATTTATTGATAGGAGTATGCTAAAAGGCCCGGGCATTACCAGCACAGTTTTTGGTTAAACTTTTTTTGATCCATTGAACCTATGTGGTGTCGAAAATGAAGCTATCGATCTAAAAAAAAGAAAAGAAGAAAAGTGGATAGCGGGTATGGTGCCTTTCTTTACTTTTCCACCATTTCCCGAATAACGTCCTCCTTTGAAAACGCATATGAATAACTGCCTTAAGCGAAGTGGTGCCGGGTATTTAATGGTAGGCCATGGCACACTATAAAGCTTTTGCTTGTCTTTATCATATTGGACTTCGTTGTCAAGCATCGGCCCATACGAGGTTGTTCAAGGAACTGGTCCCGGTCATCTAAATTTTTCATTTCAAATTATTTTTTCAAAATGCTCTTGTTTTTTATTGAGAAATTTTGAAAATTTGCAAATTTTTTTCTGAAATAAAGTATTGTGCAAGTTGATGATCCGCCCATCGTTGGTAAGCCAAAACATGCTAATTTACCTATTTTCGTAAAAGTGTCTTAAAAATTGCAACTCGTAGCTTGAAAAAAAAAATTCATGAATAGACATCACACGGACAGACAGATTGGCAGACGGACAGACAGATTGATAGACGGGCAGACAGACTGACTTAAGTATGTTCGGAAAATAATTCTGAATTTGCCGATACAAAAAAGTATCTTATTTTTCATTTCAAGCTAACTCATCTTACATTGTATAAGCAATATATTTGTCTATCTAAATCACATATATATGTTTGTTAATGAAGAATCTAAAATATGTGCAAACGTGTAATATAAATAATTACATTTTCAATATTATTATTCAAGTTTAAGTACATATTGGATTCATGTTCGTTTTTCCGGCCAGATGTATTATTATGTTGGTCCGGTTCGGTCATCAAATTATTTTCTCCTTTGTTGCAACGCTCATCTCAATATATCTTGAGATAGATAGCCAACTGTGTGTGAACTAACTGTGTACTCAAGATGTGTGTTAAAAATTGTATGCTTATCTTGCTTGCATTTGTTATTGAATGCGATTTCATTGACTTGAAATAATTGAATTATGTGTATGCATATTATTTTTAGTCTCAGATGCGTCCCAATTCAGAGTCGCACTTGTAATCAAACAAAAAGTGCAACAAGTGCTAAAAAAGGGATATCTCCTACACGTTTTTATTTGTTTATGTTCCATGGCACGTGTTTGATCCTGCTGTATGGAATCTTTTACTAAAAACTCAGATATATGAATTTATTTACGTTTTATTTTCATTCATTTTCTCATATTTTTTGGTTTGCAAATACGCATATACGCATATTCGATATGATATGTGCTTATTTAACGATTTTCAAGATATTTTAATGAAACTAATCAGATTTGGCATTGACAGCTCGCTCGAGAACGAATTTCTATTGGCAAGTCTTTACGATAATTTAAAAAATCGTGATATGAAAAAATTTGCCAGTTTTAACATTTTTCGCCAGAAGACTTTAATCTACATCACTTGGCGAGTAATTTTTTTAAGACCGCTATAAGCATATAAACGACTTTTCAATTTATCGGACTCACCTCTGCTTTCTCTAGACGTAATAAATCATTTATACTAGTTTTGTTAACTACTGTAAAATGAATTACTTTAAAATTTGTTGTTGGTTCACAACGTTGAAGTTTTACGCTCAGTTATCATATGGCTAACAAAACAGAATGTTTAAAACTATTTTGTACACTGCTCAAATGAAGATATATTATCTGTCTAAAAACGGGTTAGTTCTAAATGAATATGGAAGACACCGCGAATAATTTGTAAATATCAAAGGTAGAGTCTCTCAAATTTGTAGTATTATAAACATGCTTATAAACATTCTCTCTCAGAATTTGTAAAAATCGAACTCAGAAGCTCTAAAAATGAACAAAAACTGCTCAGAATGTGTATGAGAAAAAACACATGTTTTTTGATAGAAGTAAACGAAAGCTGTTTACATCGTACATCACTTGTCATGCAGGATATATTAAGTTTGTCGGGACGTACATAATACCACAACCATTAATATAGATTCATATTTTACAGTAAGTCTTGTAATATTGCCATTCAGCGCAGTTGTCACTACGACTATATATTTATCATCCTCAAAAGAGGATCTATTATCTACCTAAAAGTGGGTTAATTCTAACATAGCCATGATAGACACCGCAATCTGGCGACATGGGTATTAAATAAAAAAACTTGGAGAGTAGAATGCGAATAGGACGTAATTTAACTTTATTTTTTAGATATTATGACAAACTAAAGTAACACATTGCAACGTTTTTCCCAAGCCCATTTTAGCGGCCATAATACATCATTTAAATGAACCTTTCTTATCTTCGACGCATTCATACATAAAAGCGATTTTCTCTTGTTGAGGAGGACGTAATATATTATTTAATATGGTATCCAAAACTACATAGACTAAAAATGAAAAAATGAATTGTTGAAAGCAAGTTCAACTTATGCAAAGCAATGTTTGTACTTATCCTTACTTTGTTCGAATTAAATTTTTGTGTTAACAATTTTTTTTATTCTCGCTATATATCTATATTTCTTCTATAACATTGCAACGCATTGAACTTTGGAAAGGGTGTAGAAAACGTGACCTCGAGTAAAATTGTTTACCTTTGGAATGTTGTGAATTAACAATTTCGGCCAGCAGTGAGACGCACTTTAACACTATATCATCCGAGTTATCCGAGAATATATGTGCCCAATATGTTTTTACCCAACTCATTTACATGTGCCGACATCTAAAAAGAGAATGAGAAATGAAGCAAGTGCTCATAACTTATTCAGAAGAGAATTATTTACCTCATTAGGAAATTAATCACTAAATGATAAATCCATACGAGTACAGCTATCTTTGTTTGTGCTGAATTGTGGCTAAAGTAACGTGACAACACTGTCATTATGTATTTTAAATCGATTTGTTCAATATTTTGAGTTTTGTGTTCTTTGGATGAAACCAATTTCATCATAGATTTATTAACGGAAACCACGCATTCTTCAGTGTTTTCCACTGAGTCCTCATTATACTCCAGACATGGTAAGATAGCGATAAAAATTCTGCTAGCATATGGTAAAACATTAGAGCCAAATATTAATACAAATTCCCGTATCCAAGCTAAAGCAATAGACTGCGCAATTAACTATAACATATAACACAGCATATAAGCTAATGCCAACTGCACCTTTCAAACCCACCAATTGTGCCAAAAGTATATTTAGTATAAAAGGTAAGTAATCATCTACAGTATGTGTTCGAGGAAAATCTGTTTAAAATAGGGTACAGGGAAGTAATGTCAAAAAAATTGAATTTAGTTTAAAAAGAGAGAAATAAAAATGAATTCAAATTTATTTTATAAAAAATGTTTACTTACATACATAACTGCATGCAGTAATTTCTCATGTATGTGTTTGGCAGCTTATCATTTCTGTAGTTTATTAATCGGATATAAAAGCTCTGGTTGGGGGAAATGGAAGACGATTTGTTTTCGATAATATTCGTATTCATAGTCTCAAAATTTTAAAATTTTTCTTTTTTTTACAGGGACGAGAATGACTGCCCTAATATTTTCAACGTAACAGCTAACGAAAATGAAGACGCTAACGAACTGATTCCAAAATCATTCTCGATATTGTTTACAGCACATGAATTTTTAGGCAAAAGACAATGGTGTTCAAAGGATAACGGAGAATTTCTGCAATACATATTAGATGCTATTGCATTGAATCTTAAAGCTCCAATATACGATGGATGTAGAGATTTATTGTACGAACACATCGAACAGGTAATTAAATCAATTAGACAGCAATTTGAAGGCAATCAGAATTTTTTATATTATAGGTCACCTACTGCTTATTTAAGTACCCGCAAAAAAAGGCTAGGTCTAGGCATTTGGAAGATCATGAAGCCACTCAAGTAAAGCTTAACTGGCTAAGAGCTGTGCAAGTGTTTGATCTGTATCGTCCAGAAAAATTGCCAGAATTCAATTCATATAAACTGGAATCTATATCGTCAGATATGGAACAATTGCTTTTAAAAATTATATCATTGATGCCGCAGGATTTAGATTTATCGGAATCTGTTGAGAATATAACAAAATTTATTGAAGGCCAATTAGAAAGTTTGCCGGAAGAAGCTAAAGCGGTTAAATGGCCTTACAAGATCAATAGCATATTTTATTTGCTGGCTGATTTTTACTTTAAAAGCCGTGATTTTTTCAAAGCCATAAAATACTACATTCTTGATCTGGCAATATCACCTGTTAGATTTGATTCTTGGGCTGGAATTGCTCTATCAAAGGCTAGTAAAATAGAAACTAAATTAAATGGTTTATGCGCAATTAGGTATGTAAAGATGTTCTTGAAATGAATCAATTTATTTATTTGGTTTCTTTCACAGTCCCGTGATTTTATGGGAGGAATGTGAAGAGGTTTTGCGTTGTTTTGAATGTTGTGTTAATTTAAATCGTTATCAGGCTCTGCTTTGGATCGAATATGGTTCTTTTACTTACACTATTCACTCATATTTTTCACGTTATTTAAAGCATGACTCGGAAAATCTTTCGATGGAAAAGTAGGTATAAAACGAAGGACAGCTTTATTTCGTAACAAAAAACAATTTCACTTTATTTTAGGTTTTCAAATGTTGAAGAAAAGAAAACCAGAATGTTAAATATAGCATTCAACTGCTTTTCTTATGCCACGTCTTTACAAAACACAACAGCATGTCCTGAAGAGAATGCCGATGCCAATGACGAAAAGTGGTTGTGCCAGTATATGCTAGGAAAGATATCAGAAAAACGCAAAGAAGAACCAAAAGTCTATTTAAATCACTATCTGATGGTAACATTACTCCACGAATTTCCCGTAGTTATAAATTCAAATGTTATTTATTCATATTGCAGGCTGCCAACTACCTTTACGAAAACAATGCTACATATCCTATAAAACTTAATCACAGCAATCCAACAACGCTTTCTGTTGAAGCGCTTGAAGTTTTCTATCGCATTAATGCGTCAATAATAAAATTTCTAGAACATGAGAAGGAAGTTACAAGAACAAATGGGGATCTTTTCAATAAAGTACTCAAAAATTTGTCCAATAGTCCGTTTGCTTATAATAAAGCTAAAGTGGATGGTAAGTCACATATATTTCCGTTTTTGACAGAAAAATGGGCAAAATTATATTGCTCATGACATATCTATATTGTTATACTTATAATAAAAGCTTTATTAGCTTCGTTAATATTTGTAATCCATAAAAATACGTATCGAAGAACTCGTAAGCCATGTATGTATATGGTACACTAAAATTGCTATTTTATGTTTTCCTCTAACCCCTTTCGAGATTAAGTTCGTATTATCAAGTTTCGAATTGTAGGATAGTATAAGTTTTATTTACAATTCTTAAGAGATCTATTTACAAATTATGTACAGGAACTTATGTCTACAATGCCGCTGCTTCTGGGCTTGTTCGTTTAAATATCATGGTTCAATTTTGTCTACAATTAAAAACAATCCTATATTTCTAATGTTGTTCCTATGAGTTCACGCTTTAATGCTGTTATGGCTTGCAATATCTTATTTCCCCACATTGATGGCAGAGACATACTGTCTCGGAGATCGTATCTCGGGTCTTCCTCTGTATTGTGCATCTTCACAAACCTACAGCAAACAAAAATATGTTTTCTTGACATAGTTTTTGTAACTTTGAACGAAATTTAATATTACGGCGCAGTAGACATAATAAAGCGCTCCAATGCATATTTTGTTAGAAAACAAATAACATTCACTAGGCATTGCAAATGTTTCGATAAAATGTATGTACTCCCATTCTTCAGCGGTAGAATAAAAATGCTTTTAAATTGCGAAAACCACAAACACACAAATTCCTTGTGACGGCTTGTGTGGCGTCTCTATGATGTTGGTCGGAATAAAGATGTTAATATATTTTTACCGCAAGTGGTGTAAGGTTTAAAAATAGAAAACCAAAGATGTGGTATATATCATCAGTTACCAGTCTGCTTCTACTTCACACGAACTAGAAAAAGTTAATAAACATTAGTTGTTTACATACATTTTTAACAATATTATATATTTTCTTGATTGTATAGTATTAGTAATCCAAAAGTAAAGAATATTAGAACTCGTAAAATGCCTGCGGTGTGTACATACCGAAGAATAATGTGCAAATAAAAATGTCCGGAACTGTTGAAACTTAACAGTTACAAAATTAATATAGGGTGTGCGTCTTTAGCTGACTTCCACACAGAAGGTTACTAATTTGAAATTGATGTAAAATTTATTACAAATACACATTTTAATTTAATACGGTACATCTTAAATTAACAAAATTTGTTTAGGAAGATGCAAGTTATAAATTCGTTACAAGATAAACATAATTTTATTTTATTTTTTTTTGTACAATATTCAAGCACGTTCACAAGCAGAACATATTACGACAAAAAAAGACCGCACATCGATTTTTAAGCGTTCAGCAAAATTGTAGAAAGCTTGATAGGTGAGTTTTATTGCATATACCTTGTAGGTAGATCATGCACCGTCTTTCTTCTTTACTGGTCTTAAGCCGATTTCAAAAGAAGTCTGCAAAATTAATTTGATTTAGTTTTTAGTCTAGAAATTCCAGAGGGTGGAATAATAGTGTTACGAAAATCGCATAGTTGATGATTTGAGCTTTTATGAAAGTTAGATAATATTCTACCAAACCGAATTGAAAAGAAAGGGAAAGCCACTTTATGAGGGTTTATCTGCGTCATGCTGTTGGCGTCTCGACAATTAGCAAAAATTTAGCGGATAAAGGAATTAACACAAGAGGGTCGCGATGAATTTATGTAGTGGTAACCTGCTTGCAAAATGGTATACAAGTAGAATATTTGCCGAGGGCAATTTGAGTCTAGTGAAGAGTGTTAAATTGTAATATTCCAACCGACAAGCGAGAATTAAAGCGTTGTAAATATAAGTCCCCGTAAATAATTTATAAATAAATGTCCTAAGAATGGTAAATAAAATCTATACTATTCTAAAAACCATAACTTTAAAAAGAGTTAAATAGATAATGTAAATTCACAAAAAGACATCTTACGCTACAATAGTTTTACCAGACAAATGCCAAAAGGGAATTGGTGAAAATAATGCATATTTGATATAATAAAGTTCATTTGAGTTATAAAAAGAATATGTTTAAATTTTGATAAAAGCCGCTATAAAGTTTTTTATTCACCTAAGATATATAATATAAATGCATTTCTCTACGTAGACATAATTTTTTTTTATTGCAGGAAATTCTCTTAACATAATTAAAGGATCATTAGTTCATAATTTTAAACCGCCAGAGGAAAGAAAACAAGCGATACTTCCTCAAGAGAGTCCCAATGCGTCTAGAAGGGAGTCACAGGTACGCACTAGCAACTAATTATGCAACATGTACCTAATGTAACTTGAATGACTGTTCCAATATTATAACACGTTCAAAAGCGCTAGAATATATATTACCTTAAGGAATAACTGATCCATATTTCTGAGTACCGTAAACGCAAGAAAAATTTTGATATCTTAACAACTTTTTTTTGTTGAAGTTTTGACGCAAAAATGTTTACTACGAAGTATAAAAATCCTAGTTATTGATATCGTACTCAGTCACTCAATCGTCACTCAGTTTCGTTTGTAACATTTACAAATACGCTTTGAAGGCTCGAAAATGTGTCCAAAAACTTATATAGAATTCTTTTCTGAATTGATTTCGTACTGCATGGTATATGATCCGCATGTCTCCCATTTGAGTTGAGAAACAATTTTGATAAGACCTCCATTCTTGGTTCAAATCTCTAAATCAAAGTTGCAGTTATATCGATAATTTACGCGATCCAAAAGTTGAAAGAAAATATTCAGGGAAAGAATATTTGAAAATGTAATTTACAATAATCTAAGATAATTGATATAAAAATTTCAGACGAATAATTACCAAATAGGGCCTCGTAATGATTTTTTTATCATTCCATACAAAGAAGGGTTTCTGTATAAGAAACGGGTATTGTGCATCTGTCTTTAAAGTAAGAATTATGAGTTATAGAAATCTGATTGAAGATTAAAAAAATTTATTAGAATTGAAAAAGAGATAGGGATCGGAATGACTGTGGTCGTCCTATTGATGCGCCTAAGAAAGAAAAGTATGTTAATAAATTCAGTCAAGATCCTAAATATGGTGAAGAAATCAAGATAGAGAAAATTACAGTTGTGCGACGATTCTTATAACAATAGAGGATAGGTATTGAAGATAATGTTAGATATAAATCAAATTTTCTACTCTAGTCTTCCCAAATATTGGTTAGAAATTTTAGCTGAAGCGAAGTAAAGATTAATAAAATCCGTTTGCAGAAACTCTTCTTTTTTCATATGGAGCTTCGTTTAAAACTTCATAATGTTTGTACAATCATATTTATAAATTTAAATTTTAGCAACTTCTTTTATGGGCCTAGTTGTTTAGTATACCAGAAAGCTAAAAATATAACTTATTTTTATTAACAATTTTCTAAACCATTGGACTTTCGCAAGACGCCTTTTAATAGTGATAGAATTTTAAATTAACGTAAAAGAATTTTAAATTAGCGTAAAATCTAATTTTATCCTACGTCTTTTGAAGTTTTAAGTTTGTGCGGATGTACCCAACGCCCAAAACGGCTTAAGATAGATACACAATTTGTTACAATGATCGACCTATGTCTGTCGATGTATATTTCTATTCAACCTTTTGGATTGGACAAAAAAATTGACAGTTTGCAATATTTATCGACAAAAATCGGTGAAAAATGTTCTTTTTGTTATAGTAAATGAATGGAAATAAGTATTTATAGGACAACAAACTTTAATTTGCAGTAATTTGTGATGAAATTGATACAGAATAGTGATTTGTTATATGAAATTACTGAGGTAAAAGCTTAATGCGGATTGCACAAGAACAATGTACAATTATTTACACTCTATGATGCGTAAGAAATTGTATTATAGCCGGGCCCGCTCATTTTTGCTAACAATGTGATGCTTGCATTGAAAGTGATAAGAGCTTGACCGACAAAAGGATGTTGCCTCAAAAAAAGTGTTTTCAATCAAAAACTTGCTTTTGGAAGAAGTCTGACTTCTTTTAAAGGCGAGAATATTGAGCTCACTTATCAAACTTGTAATAAAGAGAAAACGTGAAGACCTGGAAACATTTTTATCGTTTTATCGTTTTCCGAGGAAAGGTAGTAGGATAAAGATTGGAAAACTCTGCTTTATGTGCAGTCGGATTATTTGTAAAAAAGTATCCAAAACCTTAGTTTAGCTAATGAATACATTATAAATAGTTGGTGACCATTGCATGTTGATCTTCATACAAATAAATTTTCTATACCAAAGCAGACGAACTTGCCCACAATTGAAAAAAGGAAAGCATTAAAGTTACACTCCACACTTTAAGCAAAAGTTTAGTTTTTTCATGCGCGTAAACCATCGCAACCATGATAACATCGCCATTCCATGAATTGCATATAGTTCATTTTTTTTTCTTTTTAATTTTATTGTATAAAAAGTCATACAGCTTAGTAGAACTAATGTTGCTATGTTATTTAAAAAGTATCAGTCGAAGTATATTAAATATTATTTGTTGTAGTATGCGCAAGCTTCTGTTGCCCTTGATACCAGACCTTTAATCGATGCGTTATTTCTGCAAAAGACGGTCGCCTGACAGATTGTTCATGCCAGCATTCAATCATTAACGAATATACAGCGGTTGGACAGGATTCCGGACAATTTAAAAGTTGCCGCGATCTCACCAAATTTATAACTTCTTGGTTATTATGCCCAAAGTACGGCTATGAAAAGGAAATAAAAATTATTTCACAATGTTTACACGCCATTGTCGCTCATACTTGCATGCCGTAACTGTAGATTTCCCATAAAACAACTCCGAATGACCAAACATCGCTTTCAGTGGTAAATTTACCATATAAAATTGATTCAGACGGCATCCAACGAACCGGTAGCAACGATTTTGATTGAACCCTGTACAGCTACATAACGTAATGTAATATCAGAAAAAACAAAAACGAACAAACCTGTAATAATCCGAACTGTAAATATCCCTGGACAAGCCAAAATCCGATATCTTGACCATTAAGTCATCGCCAACAAGACAGTTACGTGCGGCCAAATCTCGATGAACATAATGATGATTAGATAAATATTCCATTCCTTCGCTTATTTGTAGAGCTATTTTTAAGAATTCCAATTGCGTAAGAAATTTGTTCTCATTTGGCGAATTGGCTATAAGAAATTCGTGCAAATCTCCATTGGACATATATTCAAATAGCATGCAAAACGGTTCCTTATTTAAAACAACACCCAGTATGCATACAATGTTCTCGTGTTTCAAATCCGAAATTAATTCTATTTCTCGTCTAAAATCTTGTTGCGTTTTATATGAGGCATTCTCTTTCAGAGCCTTCACAGCTACAAAAGTTTTATCGCCTCCAGTCGGAACTAACTGACCTTTATATACTTTTCCTATAGAAAAAGAATATTTTTTTACAAAAATGGTATAGTAATCATTCAATATACTAATTTTATTATTTCTTGATGTGCGTCGTTTAAAAATATAAATCAACCTATAATTTGATATATGTTTCCTTTGTCTGAAATTTTTCTCTATTGGGACTCTAATATGTGTCCTTGGATATTTATTTGTCTTATTTCTATTCAATAATACTTTTTTTCCTTTTCACTATATCTCTTACCAAATGCTCCTTCCCCCAGTTCTTCAACAAATTCCACATCGTCTAAAGTGTAATGTGGCACTCGCAGCAGTGAACTTCTTTCCATATTCTGAGTAAAAACACATGATTGGTCTATATTATTTGAGGCATCAATTCTCGACATTTCAAGTGAAGTGTTAACTTGTGAGTTTCCGTAAATATTTTTATCTGCATTTGGCGTATTTATCTGCAATTGAAAACAAAAAAGCGCGGGGGATATAAAGGAATGTTTTCTATAAGATTTTTTAAAATTGTAATACAAACATTTTGAATATTTGTCATTCCATTATTTTTCTTCCGCTTCAGTAGCTTCAAGAAAATAAACATGAACAGGAAACTTAAAAGAGCGCCTAATGTTGTAAATATGTACATCCAAATGCTATCCGAGCATTTAGGAATGTTGCATGGTTCTATAATTTTTTCGAAAGATTTGTCGCCTACGAAACACCATGGCTTGTCTTCTACGCTTCCAGGATTCCTAAAAATAATCAATAAAAAAATCTTGCGTATAGCATATTAAATGAACTTATGACCTTATAAATTAAGAGTTCTTGTGATAATATGATTTTGTGAAGTCGTTTCTTCCTCGAGATTTTTTGGTCGACTTCTTGTGAATTGAAATTATTCTACTATAACTCTAACTGTAATTGCGTAATGGAGTCTATTGTTGAGATTTGCTGTTTGTTAGAAATATTGACGATTTTATAATATTACCCTACTGTCTTCAAGGTTGGGATTTAATATTCTAGGGAGCGTACTCTTAACTCATAAACTTATCCTGAGTTTTATCCCTTGTCTTTAAACTGACAAATTTGCGGGTATCTCTAAATGATGTGCGTTTCAATTACGCATTTATCTATTGGATACGGCACATATCATTTTTAAATTTATATAGCGACATATGTCATCACCAGTTTTCTAAATAACGAACGGATTGTAAACATTGTCTTTAATTTCTGATTTCCAGTTCAAAATTTAAAAAAAAAAATCAGAAAATATTTATAGGCTGTGGCTTTACATATTTTTATGCTGGCTTTTAGATTTACACGAATGTTCAAAAAAAAAAAAAACTATTTTTAACTGCAACAAATTTGCGTATAAGGAAGTGGGCAAATCATCTACTGATTGCAGAATTACTAAATTTCTTTAGAGAAAGCTTTCTATGCTGGTAAATGGTTGGAACATGGGCAATTTTTTTTTATAAAAGACAAAAACATTGGTATGACTTCAAAGTGTGCCTTCTGTAGAAAGAAAAGTATGCTTAGATGGATTTCAAAAACCCTCTCAATTAAGCAGCTATCACATCTGGTTTACATAGATCAAGCTTCGCTTGATATAAACTCTTAAAATAGCTATGTGATATTAGAAAGACTGCATTCATTATCTTAGGGTATTCGTAAGTATTTTAATTTAAGAAGCAGTTGCATTTGTTATCTACCGGCAATAATTTTGTCCCGCTAATTCTGGATAGTCGGAAATTTCCTTCATTAGCCACGACCAACGTAAACATATCTTTCCTGTTTGAGATTGAGCCATTGTTCCGCGATATCCGGCACCATCTTCCCAATAACATGACTGCGTTGGATCCAAATCAATCGTTATTCCCATTGAGGAACAGTCACTATGCTGGGGTAATCGTGAGCACTCTTCTAATGGTAGTTTTTCTCCAATAACCGGATGCCGTTTAGCTATAGCGTACTCTTTTTGGCAAAGTTCATTCTCAAGTAGTTCACATTCATCGCGGCATATGCGCCGTAAATTTTCAGATTCTCTAGTCGGTGGATATTGACTAAAAACGTCTACGTTAAAAACATCGTCGTATGTAATGGAAGATTTTCTCTTTAGAACTAATTTTCGTTCTTTCGTAGTCTTTTCTAAAAAACGTTTCACACGGCTATTTGATATTTGATTCTCAGAGTTTGTTCGAATATCTATTGTAAGATTTTTCTTGGATTTTTTTTCCTTGTGTGCCGCTCTGTTGGCAAAATAAAGCAAATTGGTTCGTTCTGGTGTCCGGCATAGTGGCAAAGTACTAAAACATAAACTTGGAAGAGCGTAAATGCGACAGTTTGGACTCATATCTCTGCAAAACAGAAACGTAAAGAAGATTACGTAATTTTGTATTGCACGAAAATGGGAAATTGTGTATTACTTTGATTCTTTAATAACTCCATAAGCAGCCTTTAGCCTCTCTTCGAGTTCATTCAATGAAAGGTTCGGCGGAACAAATACGCTTTGATCATATAAATATTTTTTACACGTAGTTCCATTGTATATCTGACATATTCCAACAGCGATCTACACGTAAACAGTATCGTTAATATTATAAAATTTTTGCAATTTAAATCAAAACTTTTGTTTCACCTCATCATTAAGCGAATTTTTTGTGAACTTTTCCGCTCTGTAATAGACCATTCGTTATTACGTTTTATTTATAAAGTGAGTGATATATTGTATTATAAACCTACCCAGATGTTTCATAAAATTCTGATGTTGTGACGGCATTGCAAATATTTAAAACTAATATCAGTAAAAACATGTAAAAATTATAAAATAAAAATGTATTCCTCATTATTTAAACAACCTTTAATACAAAGCAAGCAAAATTTATACCCAAGTCAACCCCAATTACATTTATGCCGTCCTTCAGTTAAAACCACCCTTTTTTCGTTGAATGTTGCCATATTAATTTCCCGCAGATTGTACAGGAGCAAAGACTGTATACACGAGCAACATAATTTATTTGACAGTAATGATATTCAAAGAAGGCTTTAATTTCCTTATCACATGATGGCAAGTGTAGCCCCATTAAAATAGGATTCCAAGGAATGGTCGCAACTTAATATTTTCCTTTTTGTACCAAAATTTCGTGAGAAAACCTTTTAATATGAAGCAAAGATCGGTGAACCTGTACACGTAGAGGTTTCTAAAAAAAGTTCTGTAACTGGTCAGCGGGCTTTTTGTGGCGATTTTCGCATACAACACATACGTATGCAGATCAAGTCTGCCTAAATTATACGTCAGAAGAATATGTCTCTTTTTATACCAAACATCGTCTGCGACACAACCCCAAGAACGTTAAAACCGACTTAGGATGGACTTATCTTCCATTATACCCTTCAACGTAGAACCGTTTATTGAACCGATTTACTCCTTATTGTCTAACGTCTGCCAAGCAGCTTTGTGTCGCAATTATGGAAATATGCACTCCGATATCCTTCGACCCAAAAATGAATCATCTCGAAAATAGATCGCATTGAAAATGGTTACCATCCCCACATAAAACACTATTTACAAAGGTTGTTACATGAAAAGATGTAATTTTTAATATTTCTTGAAAAAATCGATGACACTACTATTTTGATATACCAATTAAAGGTGAAAACTCTTTCTCATTTATTAGTCTTCTGTTAATACCGCAGATTGTTCCTTCTTCTAATACGCCAAATTTACTCCCTACTTGAAATATCTTAAGATACCATCGCATACTTTGCATAAGTAAAGATTTCAAAAAATTCTAGATAGGCAAGGCCGATTTTCAAATACCTCACAATGTATCGCTTTACACAATTATTCATTCATTTTCGTAATAAGACATCATACATATAGTTTATAAGCAAAGCGTGTCTGCACTAAACTCTACATGAAAGTATTTACTACAAAACAGCAGCATAACTCAGAATAGAATGTTTCATTCCACATGTCCTTAAAAATACATTGGCCGTAACCCAAGGCATATGTTTAGTCCCATCTAGTTTAAATCGAAGAAAGAAAAGTTCAGTTCCTGTAATGCACAAACGGAAAATTTTAACGAATAAATTAAAATTAAATGTATAAGTAAGAGGTTGGATGGCTACACGTTTAGTTTGGAATCCGCAACAATACCATCAACACTAACGACAACAACAGCAACGTGCAAACAAAGAACGTGCCAATAGCAATAAGACTATTGCCCTAATTCTATTAAACCAAAAATTTCATTTTGCCTATTTACACAAACAAATTCTATTAAACCAAAAATTCCCCAAACCTGAGCAATTCAACCCGGATAATTTCTTACCAGAGAATTGCATCGGTCGTCATCCGTTTGCTTATATACCCTTCAGTGCCGGTCCACGCAATTGTGTCGGCCAGAAATTTGCCATTCTCGAAGAGAAAGTCGTGATCTCGACGGTTTTGCGCAAATTTAAAATCGAGGCTGGCGACAGACGTGAAGATTTAACACTTCTAAGTGAATTAATATTAATATTGCGGCTTACGTATTAAAATCACAAACCGTGGTTAGATTAGCATGCACAGCATGTCCCATCATTCCGTCCCTTAACTCGTCTTGCCTTAGATTTAGTTACATATATAGTTTATAAATGCATAACATATACATTTCACTCTTATATAGCGTACTAAGGAGATCTAAATTAGCTTAAGTTAATTGCCAATATTGCCATGCATTGGAGTTTGGTAGGGATGAGGAGAAAAGCAAAATTCTATTTAAGTATTCTTCGCCTTATTTAGAATTCGATCATCGAATTTTCAAAGGAAATTTAACTTGAGAGTTGCTTTAGTAGATGTTCTTGAATTTAAATACAACGTATTCTTATTGAACACGTTCATCATCCATCAAACATGGAAAAATCACCATTTTCGCCAGAAAAAGCCACTTATTAGTTTTTAATTTTTAATTCGGGTAGTTATGCAAATTGTAGATTCACGAAAAACAGGGAGGTATTTATTTAATTAATTATTAAATAAATGCATTCATAAGCAAACACATAAGCACAACTGCATGGGTAAGGATTTAAACAGAAAATCTGTTGGGAAAAGGATTTTCAAAAAAAATCGGTGAACGCGTGATAAAATGTCGCATATTATGGTACAAGTCTATCAAAAAAAAAATTGTTCAGGACATTGAATGAGAAGAGGGTCAAGATTTCGAACAAAGCGCACTCGCTAGTGGATAATGGCAGATTCATTCTAGAATTTGATGTAAAAGTGCATGTACGCGTGGTAACTTAGAGTAATTTTGAAAATAGTCGAATTGCGAAAAAAGCCCGAAGAGGGCCGAAAAGTTCCACCTAATCCAAAGAAGATAAGACCAATAGTATCTCCAATAACAGCGGATGCAACATGACAACAGCACAAAACAAGTGCGACCAATACCAATAGCAAAACCATAAAAACAACTATTTACATCATAAACTTTATATTATTCTTTATTACCTTCCATTATTACATTACATTATAACCGATGTAAACAGGCGTTCAAGGTTTTTATGTCCCCATCTCGGCAATAGAAACAGTCTCGATAAATTTCATTCCTAAACCCTACCAAACCTTACTAGTGCAGTGGGGCGATCGGACGTAGCCGCACATTGTGGGTGTCCGGTTGGTAAAGGCATAATACTTACCGATCTAGCACACACCTGGCGGTACGCCCCCAACGCGTACAGCGTTTGAATTGTCTCAGTGCATTACCTATGGTGCGTAGGCTTAAAATTCCCTACTGCAGCATACGCGGTCTGCGAGCGAACTTTCTCGCGGGCGATATATTCGCCCGTTGTGGAACCCAGGTAAGTGAAAACAGCGAACCAACTAAAGTTTGAAGTTATTCAGAGTTTCGCATCGCACAGTGGGTTCCTGATATGTATTTGCAACGATGTAGTGTACCAGTGCTAGCAACTTTACCGGATCCTGAATTGACCTTGCTATGGATGAGACTCATTATGTTGCATTTCGGGCTCGTTTATTGAAGTGGATAGTATTTTTTCCCTCGATGGTTTCAACACTATCTAACTTAATATCATCTATTCTCAAGGAGTACCCTGACAGCGAAATCGTGATTGGTGGCGAGTTCAACGTCCACAACAAAAACTGGCTGTACCATTCTGCCTATACAACGCCGCAGGGATTATAGCGCTTGAAAGAAAGTCAACGCTGCTCAGAAATTTAGACCATTCCACCATTTCCGCGTACTCTTCGTATGTTAATCGTCGAGACGCTTTTCCTCAGCTTCGAAACGTGAAATTTTTAAAAATGACAACGCAAATTGGGCAGGGTTCGAAATTTTTTCAAGCGTTTTAATTGGAAGTTATGTTTCCTAAATAAAAACTTCATTGCTGCTGCGAAAATGGTACTAAATGTCATTAAACGTAAAACGCGAACATACATTCCATTCAAAACAACTTTGATTAAGCTCAAAGATAAATGTTGGTTTAATCAGACTTGCAGAGATGCAGTAAGGCCAAAGAAGAAGCATTTAGAGTTTGGCGTTTAACCCAAGCGACTACGTTTACCGCGTAGTGATCGCGCATCGCTTCCGCTGGAAAGAGTAAAAAGCTCGATTCCCCTTAACCTTTCGAACGAAGGCCGTAAAAATGATCCTTGCTAGTCTCAACACTCAGAAAACCCTGGAAGCAGGTCCCATCTCAGGCACTGTTCTAAGGCTGTGGCGCCACATTCACCTGATCATTACGCAATCTCTTTATCAAGTGGTATCATGTGTACTATGGTGAAAGCTTTTTGTATATAGTATGGTTTAGAAATCAGTGTATAAGTGTCATAAGGTGTAAAGTTTACGAAGATAAGGATGTTTGTTAGAATGAAACCTTAAGGAAAATTGGAGAAAAGAATGCTGTACAAATAGAAGATGATGTAGATGTAAATGTAATTATGTCATGAACACAGGTATCTTGCCAACTTGCTGGCAGATATCTAGTGTCCAATCCGTACCCATGGAGGATAACTCCACAAATCTTGCTAATTACCGCCCAACTGCAATAACCAAAACCATGCTAACCATGGTCAACCAGCACTTGGTAAGATATCTAGAATCCAACGATCTAATTTGCAATTGACAATAAGGCCTTCGTAAAAATCATTGCCATTTTTCCGGCAGATTGTCGATTCTCCTAGCGTAGCAGTTAATATTCTTGGACGCAAAATATTCCTTTCCCTGTCAGACAATTATAAAGTGATCGCAATAAAAACTACGTTAAGTGTGTGTGTATGTGGTGAGTGACCACGAATTTCCCATCGAAGCGCCTTCAACTTTTGTTGCGTCATCATCGCGTTCTCTTTGTTAATACTGGCCGTTTTTGCGTGATAACTGCATTGGATTTATTAAGCTGGTTGCAATACAACGATTTGCCTCGTGATGCACTGAACCTCTTCTATCCCACCACAAACAGGGCATCATTTTCATTTTATAAAGATCTGGCTTTACAATGATTGCGGCGGAAGTTCCAGGTACGCAGTAAACTGTTTTTCCTTTTATGCTCACAAAGGACTCGCTGTTTATCTTCCGCAGTGAATTCGTCCAAAAGCAGCTTTACATTGTGTGCTAATAGAGATAAATAAGCGAATTCTTACACGATCCGATAAATTTCTCTCAGTCAAAGTGTCCAGAACCAAAATATTTTGTTTCAAGGCAAATCCAGGATTTTTGATGTGTTCCTTAGCAGTTGAATGGGTGATGGCGAGCTTCATTGTACTTGCGATCTAGTAGTTAGATGTGAGTTCTTATTTAACACTGACCGTAAAATGGCAGTATCGACCTTAGATGGCTACCCATATCGACGATATTCTTTGCGCTCGAAACTTCGGGGAAGAAATTTGGCAAACCATCTTTGCAGGTCCGAACTTTTATAAATTTACTTCCCAATGCCGCACATAAGTTTTTAAAAGCTACCGATGCGTTACTTGCTTTATGAAACTCATACTAAATGCAATGTACTTTATCCGCTACCAACTTGTTCGCTTTGCCCTTCTGCAATTGAGTGATGAAATTTGGAAGTAGTCCCCTTACATAAACCGGGAGGTAGTCTAGATAATGAGACCTCATACCTTCTTGCTTTGATTTGAAAAGGGAAACTACCCACACGTAGTAAACTACGACAGAAGTTTGCCGCCAATCCAATGTATGCTTATTCAAATGTTCTATCCACGTTTCTACGCGACGCAAATGTTTCGTATGTCTAACATACTTCCTACACAAAAATGGGAGCTCCGATTAAAAATTTATATGAAATACATTTTTTTATTATTATTATTATTATTATTATTATTAATTTTTAGAGAAATAAAATCTACGACTGAAGTCTTAAGGTACTAGCATCTAAGGCTACTTTGAAACCCCATCCCACTTCTTTATTTTAATCTTAAATTAAAAATAAATTTTTCCTAAAGTCCCTTTTGTGTGACTAAAAGTTTGAGGCGTTTGGGATTTTAATGTGTAAAAAATTAGATTTTTGGCCAGAAGTGTCCGAAACCTCCATTAACAGTTGACCTTCTGACATAAGTTGTGACGTCTGTTGCTTTACATATTGTTACGGAAGGGTGTGTGAAAATTATCTAGTTTTATCGAAAATGGAATCCCGCAAAATGTTGAAAGAAAATAAAAATTTGCTGTACTTTACTGGTTCATATAGTAAAGACGATTTATGGAGCTATCGATTGACGAAGGAAATTCAATGGGTAAAAATATTAATCAAGATATCGATATTAAAACTGTTGTTGATGCCTAGTTATATATAGACTGCACATATGTGACAGCGAGGCTCATAACTAATTGATTATTTTGAAATCTAAAACAAACAAACTCAAAAATTTTTGTTTATTAATTTATTATATTATTATTCATATCATTATCAAGTAAAGCTTGCCATCTTTCCTGCAAATTTGCAATCCCTCTCTTACAAAAATCCAAAGCTCGTAAAGGAGAATATGACTCAAGTTACTTCCTCAATAACCAAAATTTATAGTTTGTCTTTGCAAAAATCCGTTCTTTGATGTTACCATAAAATATTTTTTTCTCATCTCCGGTAATGCTTCCGCTAAAAAATGGATCTCTACTAAATCTGTACAGAACTTAGAGCAAGGCAAATTCTTTGCAAATAAATGATTGCTTACGTGTACGTCTAATATATATACCAAATGTTTTGTCATCGTAAACAACAATTTCCACATACCTGGATATCTCAATTGGACATACTTGTGAATTTTTTTCATTATATACCTAGATACCTATTTTTTATTATTTACCTAAGTAAAAAAAAGGGAAATTGCAAACTGACCAACGAGTGGGGACGCAAAAATGCATACGAACAGCACTTGCTTTTACGGAACTTTGGCTCGCTAATTAGCTCGTGTCGAAGCTATTGGCTACAATTAATAGTCAGTTGCAGCGTTAACATTCCAGTTATTACTTCGTTATGATTTTAATCGAAAAACTGAACTCTCAAAATGACACGGTGCGAATTGTGCGGGATTGTGTGCGGAACGTTAAAAGATGTTACACGTAAAATGCTACGTTGAGATCCGCGGAGGCGATTGGTTGGCAAAGCCGAATGACTTGAAAAAAGGAAAATCGCTATTTAAGCTATTAAGCTATTAAAACATAACAAATATTTATTTATTTTACATATTGGTTCGTGCCATTTTTCTTCAAAAATCATTTCATGTATATAACCGCCTCTTCTGGACTTCTGTCAAACTTCAATTCTGGAACACTAGTTTTCGGCCTCTTTTCCACCAAAAACTACTCTTATTTAACCAATAACACGTATAATCTTGGAAAATCAGATCATTAAGAATTTCTGGTTTTTTTTAATTGGATGTTGTTTTATTGGATTATGTGAATGAGAAGTACGGCTCGTATGTCTAGATAATAGAAAGTGATGATTACTTGCAGAAGCTTCCATATATTCCTTTAAGATAACAAAACAAACTCACTGAATTTTAGGTTTTTTATTCAACTCCTTTTGAAATAAAGTTCGTAGCACTGAATTGTGATTCGTAGAAAATCTGTTTGCAAATTATTTACACGAACTTATATTGACAACGCTTTAAATGTTGTGCTTGGTCTTGTCCGTTCGAATATTGCAATTCCAAAAAATTACCATTACCTAAGTTCATAGCGACATTTTTAATCTGTTAATCCGTTTTTCTAGTAAAGTTCTACCAATTGTTGTCAATCTTTTCGCTAGTCGCCATCTACGTAGCACATGTACTGCGCCATGAATAAGTACTTGGCTCATAAAAAGAATGTAATAATAAAATTTATATAAATTCGTCGAAATTATTTAAATACTTATTGATAACATAAATAAGATCAAAATACCAAGACTGGTTATGTTGTTATTAAAAACTTCTTTTGTTTTTAGTACTTAATATATTCTAATACAATAGTATCTATATTTGTAAATATAATGTAGGATAAATCGTAATTTAAATTTAAAATGGCATATTTCTTAACTTATGGGCCCAGCATTTAAAATTACATTTACTTCTTATATTTATTACATTATATGTTTATAAATATTTATAAAGTTTGCTACATATGGTTTTTACAAAGTGGGTCCGCAGTTTATTTCACGTTTGGATTATATGGTTTCAATTGATTGTTGTGGTACTCTTTGAGGGAATTGTTAACTCTAATTGTGGAGTTACTCCGTTTCGTGCAATGATTTCGTAAGGCCCTTCGTCTGGCTTTTGGTTCTTTTTCTATTTTCGTTTTTCAACAATGCAATGTGCCCAGTTTTTAAATGTAGCGGATTTGTCTGTTTAGAATTGTTTTTTTCTCTTTCTATGAGTTTTTAGCTATTGTTAAAGAATGTCATAGTCTGGCCTGCAATTCGTTGGCGTATTCATCCAAGTTGTAGTTGTTGTCATTTGCCATTTTATTATCGTTTGGCAAATACGGTAACTTTCCAAATATTAACTCATGGGGAGTGTAGTTACGTGTCGTGCAGTATTGTAAGCGAAACAGTAATAGTTCAGTAGTATGGTGTCCATTTGTCCCTATTGGCGTCATTTGTAAATGCTAGCATAAACTTATTGAGGATCCTTCGGTTTCTTCCTATCGTTCCTAATGTTTGATGGTGGCATAGAGCGGAAAAATTAGTTGATATTTGATAGTTTATATATGTTGTTTAATAAACTCAGTTCTCTGTCGAATTTTAGGACTTTCAAGTGACCACATTTTAAGATAAATTGTTCAATAATTGTCTCCTCTAGTGTTTTAACATCTTTTCTTGGAATAGGATGAGTTATAGTGAATTTTGTTAATTCGCATTGCACTGTTAAAATGTAGCGAAAACCATTAGATATTTTTAAAGGACTGAAGGTGTCGATTGATATTGTTTCAAAACTTGTGTTTGGTGTATCGGCAATTCGTCGTTTTCCTTGGTGTGTCTCACTTGTTTGTTCGCTAAACATGCGGTACAGTAGTTTACAAAATTCTTTATCATTGTATTCGTATTTTTCCAAACATATCGTTGGCTTAATTTTTGATGTGTTTTTCTGGCGCCTAAATGTCCTCCATGTGGACTGAAATTCCTCTATTGCCTATTAAAGCTTCTCTGAGGGGCTTTATATAAGATTATATTTATTTGCTCTTTGTAAGCTTTATTTTTTCAATTCTTCAATTTGTATCTAAATTCATTTGCTTTTACATGCAAATGTGATATCATTTTTGTCCAGTGCTACTTTGTATATCTTCGCTTTCTCTAATTTTGTTGTCCGTTTTTCCATTATCGTGTCAAAATTCGAAGGATTATCATTGAGTCTTGCTAATATAGTCCTTTCTTCTATTATTATTTCCACTATCTTTTTATTTTCAAAGCCTTTGACAATTTCAGTAAATTTTTTTAAATTGTTGACGTCAAAAATAGATGTGCAATTCCATATGTAAAATTGATCAGACATTGGTTGCGGTATGCTATTCTGATTGGTCAAATTCCTAGCTATTCTATGTTTGTCTTCATTGTTATTTTCCTTCAATTTTTGCCCCCTTTTTTTCATATATTCTTTTAGGCATTTTAAGCAGTGGGAATTTATGTTCATCGCGATAATGCGTCCGCAGGAACTTTTTTTATAAATTATACCAAAATGGTAATTCGATAAGTCCATTTTAATTCTCGTCATTTTAGATGATGAGTTTTTATGGTCTATGATCTGTTATTACGATGAATTTCTGTCCGAAGAGATAAGGTCTGAAAAATTTTATGTCCCAATGGATTGCTAGTGGTTTTTTTTCTATAACAGACTTGTTGAGGTCGTGTTTCGAGTGTATAGCACTTGCCTACATAAATCATGTAAATCATGTCCAATGTCTCCTACTGAAAGTATTGCTCTTAAAGCAAAATCGGATAAGTCTGTCGTTAATATAAATGGATTGTTGAAGTCTGGGTATTGGAGAATTGGTGGGTTTATTAGTTTTTCTTTGAGTGTGTTGAAAGCATTTTGACACTCGTTGGACCATATAAAGGGTTGTTGTTGTTTTAGTAATGTATTGGGGCATTTTGTAATTTTTGCAAAATCCTTGATAAATCTTATGTAAGAACTGCAAAGAGAAATGAATCGTCGAACTTCATCAAAATTTTTAGAGAAGGGATATTTTGTATTCGTTTTAAATTTTGCGAGATCTGTTCGTATGCCTTCTTTTGTTTTAAACTGTGCTAAGTATACTAATTCTGGTCTTAGAAATTGACGTTTAATTTTCAATTGTAACTTCTTAATTGGGAGAATACTTTAATGAGATTGTCATTGTGATGTTTTAAACTACAGCCAAATATAATAATGCCATCGACATATAAGAAAGCATTAGAATCTAGTCCTCTTAAGGGTGTAGTCAGCATCCTCTTACAACTATTTGAAGAAATTTTTAGTGCATATGGTAGTCTTTTAAATTGATAGTGCCCTTTGTTTGCGGAAAGAGCTGTCAAAGTTCCGGAACTTTTGTCTTGTTCAATTTGGTGAAAAGTGTTTAGAAATATTTCGCTCTACCTAGTTTGTCGAGTACATCCTCTAGTCTGTATAGGGGGAATTTGTCATTTACTAGTTTATCGTCTAATTTTCTAAAGTCCACTATAAGTCTCCATTTTTTTGAGTCGTCGAAATTTTTCTTTGGTGCAATAAGAAGGCGTGAGTTATAAGGGGTTATCGAAGGTTATAATATGTCGTCATCAATTAATTTCTGTGCTTCGTAATTGATTTCTTGAATTTGTGATCGAGGTAATCTGAAATTTCTTACGTATACTAGAGTTTTGTCAATTATTGATAATTTTTGTGTACAGAAATTGTTAGCTTTTAGTTCTTCTCCTCTTAGGTGGAAAACGTCTTGAAATTCGATAAATATATTGGTCAGCGTTTCTTTAGCTTGCTCGTCTTCTTGGGCAATGTTTACTGTTTGTAGCAGTTTATGAAGTCGATTGTTGTTTGGTGTAGTTTTTATTGCTACTAGTTCGAGGTACATGGTAATTTTGAAGAGCTTTTGTTTGCATTTTTAGTTTTTCTATAGTCACTGTTTTCGTTGTGGTGTTCAATATTTTAATGTGAGCAGTACCATTGCTTGGTGTAATTGAATTTGTTAATATACATCTTTTTGTAATTCTTTATTCAGAATTACTGTATCGGTTTTCAAGTTAAATTTTAGTGGGTGAATAATTTCTATCCTAGGGGGTGTTGTAATAATCATTGGGTTGTTAGTTTCCATACGTACAACAATGTTCTTGTTGTATGCTATTAATTCTATAGTTAATGTCTCGCAGTTTATTTTGCACAGGTATTTTTGCAAAAAGTCTGTTCCTATTATTCCTTCTGTTGATAAGGGGAAGGATGGTTCTACAACATGAAAGTTATGTGAGGATTTCATGTATCCAATTTGTGAATTTATTAGTGCGGTTCCTAGAGTGTTTAATTTTTCCGAAGTTATGCCATTTCATTTGTAAACGTTAAAATATAAAGTGGACAGCGATTTACGACAATATCGGGGAAATAGGCGAGATCTAGCAGTCTGCCACTACGATTAGGAGTTCGGTTGTATTGAAGTAAATTACGATCAAATAATTAATTGAAAAAGACAATAGCTCCATCAGATGTTGAAGTGAGGACCATACAGCCATAATTATCACTACAGCAAATGACTTGTGGCAAAGTGAGCCCGCTATGACTGTATCAGTAGGTTTAGTCTTTTCGGCCACGTCACAAATGAGGGCAATATGTTTGTTACATATAGAGTCATCTGCATTTGGGGGAATATAGGAGCAAGTTACGTATAACTTTCCATTTGTCGGCCGATTGCACCAAATTCAACGTCGGGAGGAGTAGGAAATTAATTGAATGGAATGGGGCTGCAACAGACAAGGCAATTAAAATATGCAGTTGGTACTAATAGTTTGAAGTTGCTTTCAACTTTAATATAGATACTCTGTTAGGGTTAAGAGTTGCAATTTTTATCGAAATATAAGGTCTGACATCATCTGTTATCTGTACAAAAAAAGCCTGGAAGCCTGGAAAAAGCCCCTAATACTGCAACGACTCCAATAATTGGTCTAGAACGCATTTTTAAAGTTAAAAGTGGGATTAATTTAATAGAAGATAGGATTAATTTTAAATTTTGAGCCTTTTTGCATAAAAGACGGCTTTTTTTATTAAAAAAAAGAGACGGTGGCCGGGTATCCATATAAAGGGACAGTCCTAAATTTGGCGTTCGTAGATCATATTAAGTATTTCAAATATATACTGATTATCTACATCTCTTTTGCTTATTAAAATAAGAGAGAGAACAAAACAAAACGAGAAATATCGTCACACCTGTCTTTACAGGTTGTCTGATGCCGAGCAATTCAATAAAATTGGAGAAGAGCGCCGCCATGATTTTGACTTTATGCAATGTTTCGAATAGGTGCTTCATTACCGAGTAGCTGAATACACTGAGTCTTATCAAATGGTCAGCAGCGTCTATATCGTAGCCATTGTTGTAATAATGAACAGGTTTTTTTTGGCATAAAATCCTCGCACAGGAAAGATTGACCCTTCGCTTCTTCATAGATATCGATTTAAAGTTGTTCATGAAGACTTTACATTTATTGCTAACGCATTCAGTTTATCTTGTCAAAAGAACGATAACCTTGCTGAGATTCCTCCCTTTCTGGAGGAAGAAAGAGTTCATTACTTGAACTTTAATTAACTCCTTAGAAATATAAAATAGAGCTCCTTCGGAGACGAAAAAATATTCACCAGAAATTAAATTGAGCATATGTTAAGGATTTGAAGGCATCAGTCCAGTACGGACTAATGCTCTATATATTGTCCGAGCTTTTTTGGTAGACAATTCAGATTGATTGTTAGTAATGAGTTTGATGATTTTACATCCGGATTGACAGTCTTTTAAGGATTTCTCGTATTACCCTTGCGACGAGCGTAACGTTCGTGTATGTAGATGTAGGGTGCTTCGGTCGGTCGGCTTTTTTTCTGCTCTTTACACTACCGTAGTGTTCCATACAATATCGGAATTCTGCATCAGTATTGCTTTTCATAATTCTCCGCTCACATTATAGCGCAGATTAAAAAGAGAATTATGAAAAGAGAGCAAAGCCCAAACAACTAAAGCGTGTAGCGTGTTTCGGCCCAAAAAAAAAAAGATAACAAATGCGCTTTAAGTTATTTTATTTGTAGGTATTAAGTGTTTTGTTTTGAATTGGAAATAGATAAATAATCAGTCCTTTTTAAGAGTGATTGCATTATTTTATTTAAATTTTTGCTTTCTACGTTATAGTCCTTATAGCCATGAGCTATCTTATTAAGAGCTATTTGTTGGTCTCTAGTCTGGCATGCCTTATTTAGGATATTGCGATCGTTCGAAACACGGGCGATGCATTCGACTTGCCTGCACTGATCATTGCATTTAGCCGTGCCACAATTAAGGCACCTGGTTTCTTTAGTCTTACAAAATTTAGAGATGTGTCCCGATCTCCCACACTTAAATCATTGTTTTGCGGTGGAAATCAAATAATCGACTGGAAGAACACAAAAGTTGAACTTGATGGATTTTGGGAAAGATTTTTCCGTAAAACCGATTTTTACGCTAGTGAAAATAAGGATGAATGCGTTTTTCTTGACTGAATTTCTCCGTCGAAGCTTAATAGCGGACTTAATTGCTACGTCAGAAGTGGCATTTTCGACAAAATTGTTGTCATAATTCAAAGGGATGTTTTGGACCGTACCGAATCTTTCCATGCAGGATATTAGTATATATGCCTCGAGAACCGCGTTAAAGTTAACCTGGATCTGCAATTGCCTAGTGTTTTAAGCTCTTTTAAATCAAACATCTCAAAACTCTTAAGGTAGTTGTGAAAGAAAAGGTCGGAAGAAATATCCTTTTTTACCTTCAACGTTTCCACAGGTTTCAACAAAGACGAAGAAATTACGTAGCATATTAAAATCTATAAATTGAAATACTTTTGGCACACAAATCAGACACCTTCTTATAAACCTGGCTTTTGAGAACTATTTAATCGGAGGGAAATCGAAGTAACTTCACGATCTTCCCGGCCATACTCGATTTCTTGCTGTTTTCAGTAATATTCAAAAAATAATTTTCGCAGTCAAATTTATATACAATATCGGATTATATCGTGCCTCCATAGAGAGACAGGCTGATAATATTTTGACTGTTGTCGATCATTTACCAAAGATTCGAAAGAAAAAAGCAACTCACGAGGTTGTTAATTAAATAGAAAGTCTAATTTAAAAACTTAAAATTGTAATCAGTAAAGATTTATTTTAATAATTATTATTTTTTATTTTTGATTTCTTTCCCTTTAATTTGACATAACACAATTTAACACAAGAAAGACACGTTTGCGTTGAGCGTTGTTTTGTGAATGAGAGTTGGTGGTTTATTTCGGTAAATCAATAATTTAACATAACTTCAAAGAAAAAAGTTCAGTGCCGCAAGCCGACATTGGCGTTTTTAGAGCTTACACAGTCATTGAGCTTTTCTCTCAATAAGTTGATTGTGTCGCGAGATATTTCGCATTTTGTACAATTTTCTGGAAATCACATACTGCCCAATTAGAAATCATGTATCAATAAATATCATGTATCAATAAGTTACTGAAGCGTTCCAGGGGTAACTGCAATCCTATTTTTTATGTTTAAGATGACACTTTCAGGCAAAAAATCACACTTCTTGCCACGTGCAGGTCTTTTAGGAATAGTATTAGCTATTTAACCAAATATGAGCTTTACAAAGTTACTCCGGGTTCATTGTTTTCGTAATAAATTCCAACAATTTCTATATATTGTACAACCATGTATGCATTGTATTTTGCAAATATTTTGCCTTAAGCCTCTGGCTATTAGAGTTCTACGAAAAGACTCTTGTGGGACGTTTCCAAAGTACTACTGAGCCACCTGTAATAGACATCTTTGCCGTTAAAATTCCGAAAATGATCCGCAGATCGCAAAGGCGCTATCTTTTGGATTGTACGGAAAAACGGTTCGAAGCGCGTCTTGCAAATTGAATTGCATAGCAAGAGTTCAACTTTGATGAATTGAAGATGTATTTGTTGTATTAAGATAACGAACTAAAGAGAACTCCCCATTTGAGGTGCCACAGTGTAACTCTGGTAACTCTTGCGACATGTGGCCAAGCTGTCATGTAAGAGGTTGGTTTTCGTCTGTTAACCCCTATTGCTGGTCTTTTTTGCAACAATACATCGTTCAATTTGTTCAATTGACATCGGTGGACATGTGAAGTAATATGCCGTAATTGTATTCTGTTTTAGCTGCTCGTAATCAACTACCCCTTGCCGATCCCACTATGTACATAGTAAAATGTTATAACCATGAATATTTCGCTTCGGTGTCAATGTGGATGGCTCTCGTGCACCTACCCACAACTTTTGGCGCTTGGGATTGTCGTAGTACATCCATTTTTCATCGTCAGTCACGACACGGTAGAAAGTACTCTTCTTTCTTGCCTGGCAAACAATGAAACCGCGTTGTTGAAACGATTCGAAATGACATTTTCAGTCAATTCGTACGGTAGCCATTTATTTTGGCTCTTTCCCATTGCATTTAAACGTCTATAAATAGTTAATTCGTCGACTGCTAAGCTGTTCGAAAATTTTTTGAGGGTTTGAGCCGAGTTTTCGTCCGATGAGCTTTGCAAATCATTGTCTTCGAACTTTTTTGGTCCTTCAGGCTGTTCCTTGTCATTCAGATCGAAATCACCACTTTTAAACAGTTGATGGGGCATCATCTCCATAAGCTTCTAAAAGTGTTCGATGACCTTCGGCAACAGATTTCTTTAAATCAAGCAACAAAAGTAATGAACTTCGAATGTGCAGTTTTGAGCGTTCTATGATTAACGTCTGCATACGCTAAATAGCTCAATAATGGGAGTGGCATACCGTTATTTCATAAAAAAAAAGATTCAAATCATCGAAGTTAACCGTTGTATACGTATCATGTTAAAAAGGGATGTAAAGAACTCGGAACAACTATGGCTATTATACACAACTGTAAGATATCATACCTACATATAAAGTATGTATAAGGAAGGCGCTAAAATGAGGTGCTTTCGCCAAAAACTTCCCCTGTAACAACAAAGCTTGGTCACCATTTATTTGAAAGTCAAAGATGTCTGCATCCTTAGAATTGGATGTAGAAATTAAATAATAAATGTTATTAAAATTGCCACAAAGAACTCGAAAGGAGTTAAATAGCTCCTAATTGAGTCTACATTGATTAAGTTTAATTACATGAAATTTGGTGAGTTACGCGGCGCGATACATTAATGTCAATTTCACTTAATAAGGCCGGGGCGTTTATTCTTCAGTTCACACATAAAAGTTATTCCTATAACGACAATTTTTGTCTTTCCATCGAGCATAAGTCAGTTAGCTTAAGTCTATGTTCATTAGATAGCAACGAGCACGTGGGATCCCAGCTCCGATTGCGTAGCGAAAGTGTTTTTGAACTGAGTCAATATAGTATTAATAGTTAGGTAAATAAAGTAGGGATCCATTTTCAAGAACGGACATGACCAGACTCGTGAATAATTTTTTCATTATATACATTCGAGTTCCTTCAAGAACCAGCAAATGACCAGAGTTCTTTCAGTTTAACATTATTAATATACTCAAATTTAAGTGCACGATGCATGTCAGTTAAAAGATAAACATCATTTGCATATATCAGAAGTTTGTCATACTTAATAACCCTCGGGAAATCATTAAGATATAAATTAAATTAAATGGGACTCAAATGGCTACCTTGAGTTATTTCCGAGAAGACCAAGATTATAACACTGACACTACCGACTAATCGACGGGTAACAAGACATTCAAACAAAATTGATAATGCGCTTAGTTAAGTTATTCCTCTCTAACTGTCACTAAATGTGTACAGCCAGCTTTTCAAAGAGATATGTGTGCATTGAAAGGGCTACGAACTTGGAGATGTGAAAATGGAGGAGATTATTTTTACATTGCAAGAATATTTCCAACTTTATTTCAAAGAAGTATGGGTCAACTTTTTCATTAGCCTAAAAGGATATCGAACAGCCAGGTACGCATAATAGAATCATTAGCTTCTCTTGAACCACTCTTAGGGTCTTTACATCACAGGTTGATTCATTTGAACACGAATATTTTTATAAGATTGTCATTCACATGGTTGTTAATCTATTACTTTCACATGAAGTAGGCTACCAATTTCGTTTCGCGATGAACTAAAAATATTTACTTTTCAAATAAGCTGTTATCGTTATATTTATATCACTCTCACTATTGGAAGCTATTTTAACGACTTTGCAGTTTTGTCTATTTCTCATATTGCAAAACTCATACCACCTTAGCCTCATTTTCAAATATTTTAAGCATTCTATCTTATTTGTGGTAGAGAATGTACAAATTTAGGGCACATTCGTATTCATTGAGTATTTCGTTATGCCTTTAATGTTTATCTTTCTTTATTTTACCATCAAGAGCTAAAACTTAAAATTATTCTTATTTTAAGGAAACCATAACTACAGCAACAATTAGTAAAACTTCAGAGTCGTCGTCTAGCGAAAGTGAAAGCGACACGGATGCTTCCTCAGAGCAAGAAACTGACCCTAATCGTAATAGCGGTTTGTGCTCAAGTGCAGAACTTGAGGCAATATTTAAAAGCGTGGTACAAAATATCGAGGAGTGTGTTACTCGTTTTCCAGAACATTATAAATCAATATATCGTTTAACATACCATTATATGTACTCTCTTCCAAATCTATTTGATTACGAGAAGTGTGAACAATTATTATTGGGACAATATAAGACTAGTTTAGGAAATACAATAAATGGTTTATTTTACGACCGAAAAAATAGCAATATCTTCAATGGTATTTGGCGCATACCGTCTCCAGAAATCGATCGACCTGGAAATTTCTCCACACATTTGGCCAAATGTATTAATATTTTAATACAATTACTGCTCAAAACGAACAAATACAAATTAATGATTGATGTTGGGCTACATCTGCATAAAACACCGGACGTAGACAAGTAAGTTAAAAAAAATATTTATATTTATCATGGCAATAACTAATTTTAAATATTTTTAGGCGTTATATAACCGATAACGAACGTAAAGAATTATTTCAACAATCTTTAACATATTGTGTACAAATCTTACGAGGAATTTTTCAGAAAAACGTAGATACTCGAAATGATATGGAAACTCTAAATCTTCTTATTGACATATACAAAATTCATAAAAAATGTTTGAAGTACATGAGCCAAAAAGAAGTAATTTTCACGCATCTACTAGTTGAAGTCTACAAGTTTTTCATAAAAGATAAAATTGATCATGTGCCAGAAAGTGTTAATTTCGTCGATTTGGCTATTAAGCTATGTGTACAAGAAATTTCCGTGTTGAAAAATCTTGAAAAAACTCAAGCAGATACTGTCAGTTCAGCGGATCATTTTCTGCTTCAACCAACGGCAACGGTGAGAACTTTTATGATGGATTTTCTTGTGAAATATGCTTTTTGTTCGTTTCTCTTTTTACCATATTTGTTACGAAAATGTGTAGATTTAGTTAAACTAATGTTTTTTCACGCTCTCTCCAATGAGAATATGATCTTTTTGATGAGTTGGAATAGTTTGAGACGTCAAGAAATTTTTCAATTTTTTAGTTTTCAATATATTAAAGCAAATTGCAAATTTGGGTATGAACACGAAATGATCAACATATGGATACAAGCAATATTTAGTCATGGTAATTCGAGGATCCATTACTTGTGGTAATGACTATTCATACATTAGCGGCTGCTTATAGCTGTAAACTGCAATATTAGACAAACAATGCGTTTTTAAGTATACAGTTTGCTACGTTTTTGCGGGTACATGCAGCACTCAGACCGGTTTCAGATAGATCCATCTTTTACTATGCCAATTAAGTAAGTGTTTCTGAACCGGTTTACGGTTTTCCGTTTTTTTTTTTTGTTTTTCTGTGTAATGGTTAAACACATATTTTTATGTTCAACCTATAAGTCCCAGTTTTAGAAATAAAATATATTACGATGACAATGACGTTTGGTAAGCCAACATGGTCAGGCCAAATTGAATATGAGTCGAATTGGACCACGATTATGATCACTACTCCATATGTAGAATGCTAATAAAAAAAGATCGTTATATGACAAGATTTTCTCGTTGTCAACGAAAATATCTAAAAAACAATAAACGTGGAAAACTTGCATGAAAAGTGACATTGACTTTGACGGAAATAAGCCATTATACGACAACAAAATCTAATTTTTAATATTTTATAATGAAAGTAATATTTTCTTTCCTTTGCATTGTAAGATTTCCAAAATGTCATTTTTGTAACTTTATTAAATTTTTAGCTTTGTGTATTAGTAGAAGAAGTGATATAGGACATTTTAAAGTCGAACTTGTATTATTATAACGTTTTATTTGACTTTCTTCCAATGGCGTGACGAAAACTTTTTATCATTACATGTGTGTGTTGCAGGTGTCAAGAACTTTTCATATACCCGGCTTATCAACGAAGCCCAAACTTCGAACTGTAGTAACCAAATTAGCAACGTTAAAACCGCCAATAAAGATTGAAAACCACTCTTCAACTGAGGTCTCAATTGCAGATCTAATGACGCCTTCACAATTTCAACCCGTCATTTTTGATGGTATGGCATTGAATAAGGTAAGTGCGTTGTATCTTCTTTAAAATAAAAAGCTGCATGTTTTTATTCACCTCTTTTGCAGGACTCAACTAAATTTCAAGGATTATTTGAAGAATACTACGCAAAGCTTCAGGACAATGAGAATAAGACATTTTCTATAGAGAACAATAGGTTATCAGTTGAAAATGCGAGTGTTTTCACAAAGTCTTTAAATAAGCCCTCTGTTTCCCTAATTCCAATAAAAACGATGAAACAGGAAGCAGATGTAATTCAAATTGAGGAAGTGCAGCATGTTCAGGAAAATGACGTTTCAATTTCTAAGCTTCCAAATAAGGGCAAGAATATTTTAAAGAAAGCAAATACAATCAAAAAGCCATACAATCGTTCTATTGACATCGAAAATTTAGGAAGAGAAAATCAAAATGTTATGGAGATTTTAAATATATTTAAAACTCTCGGTAATCATACAAATATATTGGCTGCATATGCAAATCTACTTCAAAGTAATCCTACGGGAAATAGAGAGCAAATCCTAAACACGCCACTATCAAATATTCCAGCTGCAAGTACTTTAAATCCTTTGTCAAATATAAATGAGATTCAAAATGTTACCATGCATGGATCTTCAGTTTATAATACCTTAACATCTTCAGAGCCAATAGCACCATCAACTTCATCAGCATCCTCTATCTTATCAGAAACGGGAGGTGCTTCAGCTCACGCTACAATATTTTCACGTATCCCACAAGTGTGCTCTACAGTAACTTCTATAAATTCAACAAAGACTTTGCAGGAGAAACTAGCAGAACGACAAAAGGCTTGTCAGTTACATGATAAAAATAACACCGCCAACGAAACGTCCGCTGATATTATTATATTAGATTGAAAATAATGAAGAATATAAATATTAACTTTTTCTTACACTTTGCAAGGGATTGTTAATTGAAAATATTTTTTTTTTTGTTGGTTTAAATATGAACGAACAGCGCAGGCTAGTGCGGCCAAAGTATAAAACAAAACAAGTAAGAACATTATAGTTTGGCAAGGCCGACAATAGAAACCTATATCAATTCGTCTAGTAAAATTGTTGCTTTATTCACATTTATTTTCGTGATAGAATATAGAAAAGTTGGTATGATCAATCTAATTGAAAACTTTCGCGGATGACAGTGACCATCCATTACCTTATAAAGCAAAAAATTTGATGAGACAATGTTAGTCAGTAGAGGTGCAGGCTCGTCGATAGTCATAAGTGTAAGTGGTTCTTTGCTATATGTGTCCATTAAGCAGTAGAAATATCGCTTTGGCCAAAAGTTAGGTAATAAAAGCGTTTAAGCTTGCAATGTGTCGTGTTGACTGAAAGGAGATGAATGTTTTGAGTTTTTTTTAAGGGAGTTTATATTTCGTGGACAGTAGCGAGACTGACGAGGATCGGCATTTTTGGTGGAGGTTGTTAATGGAGCTCCTTTGATAGAACATTCCATGGAAAGCAATGATCATGACATGCTTTTTTTGCTAATTATATTCTTAAGAATTTTATATTTATAAATCGTCACGATTCCAAAGTAGATAAATGAACAAATAAATATCAAAAAAAACTTCTTTTTATATTATGTAATAAATAAAGACATCTTTTCCCTCTCACAACTGTAAAAAAATGTACTAAAATGTTTGTTTAAAAGGAGAAAGTAACCTGAAGGGGTCTGGGGACCCAACCTCTCGAAAAAACATACGGACCGAAAAAGACCATTGGTACGGCAGGTGGTAGTGTGGGCCAAAGCATATCAGCCGATCCAGTAAGTTGCGACTGATTGTCTGTACCCATAAGGGTTTTTATACGTATTTCTTGAGTGCAACCTTTTGTGGTGCCTAGAAATTGGAATCTTAATCGCTTTTACTAAAATTGGCATATATGACATCCGTGCGAGAGCCACTAGAAACAGCCTTGAAAACATGGCAAGTAAAGTCACAGAGATTCGTAAGAGCTAATCTTCGTTTCAGAAAGACGTGCTAGAATGGAGAAAAATAAGATTTCACAGCAAAAGCTAAATACTGAGTAACAAATCGTTCAAACAAATTAGGTAAGACACTCAACATGGCAATGCCTCTATAGTTCTCAACGTGATGTGAGCTTCCACATTTGTAAAGTGTAATAAGGAAACTTCTCTTCCAACAAAAAGGGAAAAATTGTTTGAAATAACACCATATAGCTCGTCAGAGCATGATTTAAGTACACATGATGGAATGCCATCAGGTCCAGGCGTACAACCATAGTTTAGAGACCTCATACCATGTAAAACGTCTTTTTCTGAAATGATCAAGTTAGGAATCGAAATCGATTTAGTGATCCGATATGGATCGTTAACAGTTAAATCGGAATTAGCAGTTGAAAAATGTAGTCCGAAGTATTCAGCAGAGAGATTTGATCACAAGATCACAAGAGAACTCTGAGCCATTGAAAGAAACTTGTGAGGGATATAAGGAGATTTTTTTGGTGAGTTGACAAATTTATAAAAATATTTAGGATCAATAAGCAGTGGGGATTTTATTAACTGACGGTATCTGCAATAACATTTGCAATTGAGGTAATTAAATCTATGCTAGCAAAGTAGGCGAAATAGTTGTAAACAGAGCTGCTTTTCAAAAATTTGTTGTTTGTTCTTTTTATTTTAGTAATATCTAATTCTCTTGTTAAGCCATGGCGGGCACTTGCATCGAGGCGAGGTTGCTTGATCAGAACGGATGCAGACATAGCTAGATTTAATACACTAGAAGAGAAGTAAAATTTTAATATTTCCATCAGAGAAATCGAGTATAATGTGTGAAATTTAAGCACTAAAATAATGGTTTTATTAAAATCATAATGTTTATTGGAAAAAGTTGGATTTATCACGTTAGAGTATTTCAACGGACCATCATGCCTGTTATAAAAAAAAGAAAATCAAATTGCTGGATGATATGGATCTACGTAATTATGAGTACAGCTGCAACTTACGTATAGTTCTTTATTGGCAATTTTTACTTGAATGGTAATAAATTGAAAGGAGTAGGAAATTCAATCGAATAGGACGGGCCGACAGCAGATATGGCAATTATAACACCACCATGAGTGCGATCGAATCGAATTTTTCTGAAAACCTGGAAAGAAATGTGAAAAAGTTCCAGGAGATAATGGATTTAGTCTACTAACGTTTTGGTAAATGAAAGTTACTGGGCCTGAAGAAACATTGTTGTTAAGCGCTTTTGTTGATTTTCGATGGGATACTGGCGTCAAGCGGATGTCATCCGTATTAGGAACCATAGGAATCATGGGTAGTGAAGCTTAAGTTAGGGAGAAAGTAGTGGGAGCGACTACTTGTGGGACTTGTCCAGCTTGGTGACCAGCGGATACACCCGAACAGCTAGGAGGAAAGGAGGATTTATTGTTTTTGTTAATATATGTTTGACATACAGACTGATTAGACTGACCACCTCAGTATAACTGACACGAAGGGGAGTTCCCGGCTTATTTGTAATGTTTGTATTACCAGCTGAGTTTACGATGGAGGAAATGCTAATGTTCTTTGCAGGCAAGCATGGAACATTCGATAGCCCAATCAAATTCGCCAATGGCAGATGTACAAGTTTTATCGTTGCTGATGAAGACGAAGGCAAATGTTGGCGAGCCAAGCGGATGGACGTGTGAGATGGAGGTGAAGTACCGAACACTACACTCCTCTTCTATATGTTGGAGGAGAAGATGAGTGCTCTAGATAGCGACATTTAACATTGTTTTAATTTTTTTTAAATTTTCGGCACAATATAAGGAGTTCTTTACTCAATTCAGAATAATCATTCCTTATTTCCTTGAAAATCTTATAAAAGCCGGCATTCTGCACTCGGGACATGACCAACGTAATCCTCTCGAAGGATTTAGAACTGCGTCTGCTGCACGGCCCGCAAATTTTGCATGGCAATATCGCTTGGAAAGCCAACAACTAATGAATCGCTCTGAATCAGTGCCTGTTTTGGTTCGTCGTGGTGTAAATAAACAATCCATGTCAGAAAGCAAAGGATGAAATAGTGCGTGTAAAAAAAAAAACAAAAAATTTTGTCACGTATTCAAAACGTTCTCTTAAATTAACACGCAAACACGGTAAACAAGGAGGAAAACTATAAACTCCTCAAAACAAGGCAGATGTTTGGAAGTAACAAGAAAAAAAAAACAAGAAATAACAAAAACGTTTTGAAGAGAGCACCAACTACTGATCGCAAAAACGAAAATGATATCAACACACAGAATAAAGCGGTAAATATAGTAGAAGTAAAGTTCAATTTCAACAGATTTAAACACTTTAGGCTGAAAATCGTATAAAGCAATAAAATAAAAAAGCAGTTATAAAGTTTCTACACACAAAGTGAAAAGTTCGACCAGAGCGTGCGCGCGGAGTTCCAAAACTTAAAGAAAACCAAGTTCTAAAAATGGTAAAACCAAATACACATTCCTGACGCTGTACCTGCAGACATATTTAGCGGCTCATGGAAAGTTTAATAGCAATTCACAGAACATTTTATAGGGAAAAAGGGATTAGCATAAAAATGTCATACATCAAAATGTCAACATAATAGAATTGATAAATTACATGTAGAAGTGTATATAAGGAAAGTGTTTCAGGAAGCAAAGTCACCGAGTCAAGAGAGTTCAGATAATATTCGGAAGGACAAAGCCAGAAGTAGTCTGTAAATAATTTGTAAATAGATCTCTTAAGAATTGCATATAAAAACTATACTCTTCTAAAATTCAGTGCCACGAACTCAATTTGAAAAGGAGTCGGATAAATACGTCAAATCAGAAAGGGTATTTTACGTTACACTGGCATTAGAAGAGCAATTGTGATTGATAGCAGAAATAGTGATGAAATCTGGTGATCTAACATTGGAACAGTTGAAATAAGAGCTAAAAAAAGGTAGCTACGACCAGCTGGTGCTAAGGCTGAAGTAAAATAACAGCTAAGACGGCAGCTGCAGCGAGGGGGAACGCACTTTTTGGTACATGAATTTAAATGTAACGATGACGAAGAGGTAGACTATAAAGCCACAACCCGGGATATACATGGCAAAGCAAAACGCGGTGGCGATACAAGTACATTGCTTGTCGATATGTTCCAGCAATTAATGCAGCAAAGCCAAGCAAGACGACGGCAAGTGGCATCAAAAATTGATGGTACAGCAAAACGTCTACATTTGACGGCATTTCAACCTTAAGGACATTCAAACTGCAATTTGCTGTTGTTGCAAGGAAATATGCATGGGATGACGATGATAAAGCTATCGCACTAATAATATCTTTGGACAGAGGAACAGTACTAGTCGTTCACATAATTTCAGAAGAACAAGGGCAGTGTTTGCCTCGGTTATGGATGGAAAAAAAATATGGTAGCAAACATGTCAAGAAAAAAAGCCATCTAGATTTGTCCACGCGCCGCCAGAAGCGAAACGAAACAGTTCAAGATTGTGCTTACGAAATCAAACACTTGGCCCACTTCACATACGTCGGTGTGGCTGAGCTTGTGCTTGAGAGGTTGAACACCTACGCTTTTGTAGAAAGACTTCGTTGCGCCGAACTACGAAAAGCCATACGGACGTTGTAAGAGACGCGCTCCTCAAGAAGCGATTTCCGTATTATGAAGATCGCACCTGAAGGTAAGGCGAATCAAGAAGACAATAATATTTCCCATGTAGTATGCTAAGCAATTTCAAAAGTTCTGCATGAGAATATACAGTCAAGTATGCGCGGGAAACCCAGCCTCACAATGAGCAGCATGTTAGGAAACGAAAATTAAGAACGAGACGAAGAGTGTAGAAAGGATCGCAAAAGTCCCACAACGTAAAGATGGTCGTAAGGCACATACGTCAGAAGAAAATATCGTCATTTGTCGGACCAGGATAGAGACGAACGTGAATATCTCAACTGGCCGGTGCAGCTCTGAATGTTATAATAACAACTGCTAAAAATAGTAATCGTCCTAGCATGGAACAAATCGATAAGGAAGTGTATAAGGTTCACTGAGAAAACCTTATTTTCGTCTTTGGCGCATATAGTATGGTGAAAACGTTTCACACATCAGAAGAGATCATAGAACTACTGTAAATAATTTGTAAATAAATCTCCCAAGAATCGCAAATGAAACTTAATGAACTTATTAATGCTTTACTAAAAATAATAATTCAGTGGCACGGAATTGATCTCTGAAATATTTGAGCAATTTTCTATGGCCGGGGTTAAGCTCGTAAGTGTTTATCTCAAAACTATTTATTTGATCTTGTTACTTCATTGAAACTTGTGACTTACCATTATCAGATCTTTACCGAGCAGTTAAACGCTCTATAGTCCTGGGCAGTGATGATACCTTTATTTCAAGTCATAAGCTGTTAAAATTATTTAGCCTTTGCCTTACTTTCTTACAATCATACTCGATTCAGAGAGACTGCTTTCAGAAATATTACCTCATATATTAAATCCTATCTGAGCTTAAAGCTTTGCTTGTGGCAGTTTTACTTCCACTGTTTTATTAGTTGTCACACCTAAGAATGACTGCCAAAAACGGGATGCGCGATTAAATCTACGAATTTGACTTACAAAGATTTGCCTACGTTGTTGCTCCACATAAGAGAGCGAGAACGGACGACCTAAACTGACTTCTTCCTTTTCCCCAAATCGGAAGTTCGCATTCAGGCGAAATTATTGCACTTTGATTTGAAATTAGCTGACTGATGTCGCGTAAGATTACCTTATCATGTATACTGTTCATTAATGCCTGTTACAGGGTGCTCAGACTATCCCTAAACCTTACTTGGTAGATTCTGTAGTAAAAATAACTTAACTTTAATCTTATCAATTATGTTTTTAACTTCGTGACATCGGTTTTTTATCTATGGCATATCAAATAAGTTTCACCAACGCACTTGGAAGTGATTACAACTTAGAGGATACTTTGTGGGCTGACATCACTGACAGCTAGTGCATGCTACCTATGGTTTGAACCGCTGCAAGTTAAGCTGCGCACAATATGATTTCACGAGAGTTTCGTCGAGGAATTTGTATTATGCTCACAAATGTTTTGGGAAAAAGGGCATCAAGAGGAAATTTTTTCATTAGTGGGATCTGCTTTCCCAAAATACTGGAGCCAAGGAAATTAATTTTGTTGTAAATTATCATCTAAGATTAAAAATTAGATAGGATGGTCCCGCGAAACTGCCATCCCTTTTTAAGAAAAACGAAGAGAATCTCCACGTCAGGGTACATCCCAAATAAATAATTTTTTTTTATTTCTTTGTTTATTTACACATAAAATTCAGCTAAAATAATAATAGAGTAGCAGCCGAATTCAACTGACTCTTAGAAATAATTCTTCTGCTAAATACTATTAATAAATACTACAAGATGTATAAAGAAAGATAAAGAGAAGAAATTAAGAAATAAAAAGAAAAAAATTCTTGCATAAATAAACAATAAAAAAAAAAAACAGAACGCATGTACACGTCAGGTGCACGCGCAGTCGGTGTAAATATGAGCTGGGAGTGAACGTCTAAGCCGTTGTAAACATGCAAACGTTTGGCAAACGATTATAGTGAACCAGTTAAATTTAATTTTCAAGTCAAACAAAGACAGAAAAGTTAGAAGTTAATTTAGATACGACATAGAGAAAGCACGTGTGAAGTGCGGAATTTTTCCTTCGTTCCGGAAAATTTTGCTCGTTAAAAGAAATAATGCCGGGATAGCTTTTCTTATCTTTGATTTTTGTATTCCTCATCTGAATAAAAATCCTAATATGTCTTGAAGCCTTATGTTACTAACTAAAATACAAAATTCGAATAATAAAGAAATGGGTGTAGTTCCCTATAGAGAACCTACCGGCTAAACAATAAAATACCTATACTTAACGTAAATAACCTGTCATTGGTCATCGGACGGAATGGATGGTCTTCTATCAAAATATCCCTAGATCGGCGCCTGTAGCGTGTAATCCTAGCAGAGGATGATGGAACGTTGGTGTATTACCTAGTTGGAGCTTCGATCCGGAAGAAAGAGGATGTGCAATCTTCTTCTTCACTCTGCCTCCGCTGGAAATCGAATTGGCACTGTTAGTTGATCACATTCGAAGTATGTCAACTAAGTTTTTTCGAATGTGATATTCCCATTCCGTTCTTACTTTTACAATTCTCACAGAAAATGAGTGGAAAGTAAAATACCTGCAATTTTGGTGCTTACACCTTTCACCTTCTTCTGTAAATTGAGGGAATACCAACTCTAAGCCATAATCGCTGGTGTTAGTTTCTGAGACAAACTTCTTGGTAAAGCTCGGGCACGACAGGACTGACGCTTCTATTAATTTCTTTTCCAGATATTCAGTGGCAAACTCTTGAGATTCGGTCTAAGCCCAGTATCTACCTTTCTTAAGTAAGTTAGCTAATGGACTTGCGATATCTGAGAAGTTTGGTGTAAATCTCTTATACCAAGATGCAATGCCGAGAAACTGATGTATATTTCGCAGATTTTGTGGAATTTTTAAATCGACAATGACCTTAATTTTGTCACGATTTGTTTTGATACCTTCTGCGCCTACGATATGGGCAAGATATTTCGTTTTTATTGTAGAGTAAATATGAGGTGTTGACTCATGTGTTTGTATATGGTACTGTGTATTGTTTATGCGCGTGTGACTGGCGCATTATTTTTATTTGCAAAGGATTACTGCCTGCTCGGCTTCAGTGCGCCAAGTCTTTCCGTCTTATAGATTGCCAATGAAGCTCGGCATAAGACGGTCCCTAAAATCTCATTTGCAGGCGAGTTGAACGCCTAATTAAAAATTAGCGAGTTAATACGCTATGATTTGAGTTGCATAAAACAACTGGTTTTCTTTATTATTTACACCTGTTTTTATACAAATTCTTACCATTAAAATTAATAGCCTAAACATAGTTATTTTAATTGGGGCGCCTGGCATCGTATTGCATTACGAAATGCAATACTTAGCCAGTTGAAGTGCGACAAAATTATTATTTTATTTTTTCTTTTCTGTCTGCACTTCAAAGTGGATGCATATGTCGATATGCAATCACACTACAATTTCTTTTCAGATGTACATTTTTCGGGGTTTATTCTTAGATTGACGTTCGGCAATCATTCGAAGAATATTTTAAGATCCTCGAGATGTTCGGTCAGTGTTTTCACGGTGACGATTATATCGTATAAATATACAAAAGCGTAGGGTTCCATGTCAGCGCCAATTACGCTATCAAGAGCTCGATGAAATGTGGCAAATGCCGAATGTAGACCGAACGGATTTCCTGTTCATTGGTACAGTCCACGACCTTCGATTGTAAATTTTACTATTCAATTTGACTTTTTACTATTCGCAGCTATAGTGATCTGCCAATAACCGTTTTCGAGATCAACACTACTGCCTATTTCGCATTACGCAATCTATCCAAGATATGCGTGATCCGCGACAAGGGGTAAGCATCTGGATTAGATAGTTTATTTAACGCGCGATAATCATGCAAACTCGCCATGTACCATTACGTTTCTTCACGAGTGTTATAGGGAGGCTATAAGGGCTATCGGAAAGTTCAATATAACCGTTAGCTAATAATTTGTCGATTTGCGCATTGATGATAGACTGCATCGCGGGTTTTCATGACGGATATCTAATTTTTAAGGGGTGCTCATCCTTCATTTAAATTTGGTGTTCAGTAGTAGTGGTAACGCCATGAATATTTTGAAATTTTGGCAATTCCTTCTCAAAGAATTCCTGTATGATTCTTTGATCACCGCAAATTCTTTCGCTATTATGATTCTTTTCATTCTGGTCGATGTCATTTCCAATTAACAAGTTTGGCGATAATGTAATTTTACGAATATTGGTAGATTATAAAAAATTAATTAGACTTTTACGTCTCTTCAGGAGTAAATTTTGAACTTAAAAATTCGGCTGGAAACTAATAAATACCTCGTGATGCGTCTCTCCGGGGCTGGCATGTCGGCGACGGCTTCGGTGTGGCGGGGCTGTTCGCTGTCGCAGTTGATCTTGTGTTGATTCTTATAGCGTTAGCTAGCAGTGTTCGTTGCCAGAGCAGGGGGCTATTGTTGCAAGATGGGCGCAGTGCTTGTTGCCTATGCAGGACAGGGTGCTATTGTTCCAAGATGGGCGCAGTGCTTGCTGCCTATGCAGGACGGGGTGCTATTGTTGCAAGATGGGCGCAGTGCCATCGGGCGTGGCACTCGCCTCTTATTGATAGAGTGTCGTACAAACACCCATGTATCATCGGCTTCCCGACATCGGAGTGTCGGATCGTTGGCCGAAGATCCCATCAGCCCTCATGTGCCTCTGGCTTTCCGACGTTGGGATGCTGGGCCGTTGGCCAGGGAGGTACGGGTCGTGTGTATACATTGGCCACGGTGGGCTTGCAGTTGGTTGACTTACCCTTGGCTGTGTGTGAAGGCTTATAGTGGACGCTGCCTCTGCGGCATCGTTCGCTAGGTTGTCCCATTCGCGGATTTAGATAACTGTTGCTGCATAGGGGGAGGTACGTAGAATTGTTGGTAGTAATAACCATGACTTTGCACGGATTGTTGTTGTGAGTTTTGCGGTAGTTGTTGCTTCGTTTTGCTGACAACGTTATCAGCGGCGACAACGTGTACATTACAAACAAATTACCAACAACAACGTTTAGTTATATATATATATTTACTTTTATATTTTAATATGTAATGTAATTTATTAATTTTAATTTACGCGACACAGTACGCTTCACGCGGGACAATTGGTAATATTAAAATATAAAAATAAAATGTACTTACAAAAATATACTAAAATACACACTGATTTAAGAGATATATGTACATATAAGTAAATTTATTTATGGCATTGAGCGCTACAACAACAACTATCAACGTAATTTTATAAGTATTTATTTAAAGACAAGACTTAATTTATATATCTATGTATATCTATCTATAAGTATGTGAAAAACAGCTAACACAAACAGAACAAATGGCTTCAAAATATACAAAGAAATGTCAAATATTGAAATAAAGAATTTTGCATTTAAAAGGTACTTTTTAAAGGTAAATATACAAAGAAATGTTGAATATTGAAATAAAAAATTTTGCATTTAAAAGGTATTTTTTCTTTTAATTTCATCGTCAAACGAACGAACCAAGCTAATAGATTCGATATCAGACGACCAATCTAAGCAGCAAGCATTCATTCATAAGTTTTGCAAAAGTGATAACAATTTCGTTTCATAATTTTTGTTGCAGTCGAGATTTCGCAGTGAATGACGTTCATCCGGAAATATATGTAGCGAATATGGTTTATTTGCTTTATTCAGAGCGTTTATTAGCTGGGATGTGTGATAAAAGTGATTTCATTGAATAACCCATGAATTAATCCACGTGTCCGACAAATGCGTATATAAAACCTAAACACAAGCAACCATTCATAATATTATAATAATTGACAAAATTTATATTTGCAAAACTTACTATTTGAAATCAGGTGTCCAACCTACTCGAACAATTTATTCTAACCTGGTAATTACCAGAGTCAGAGAATATGGTAATTCTTTGGTGCAAACATCAATATTTTGCAGGGATTCATTTAGCACAAATTGCACTATTTTGAGCTTAGATTTTGCATTGGCCGTACCTGTGCGTGGAAAACGATACTCCTCCATTTCTCCTGGCAAAGCGTGGGCAGATGGAAATATATATAAACATACATCCGCTTGGCTTGTGCAATTCATAGAAGGTAATACACCAAGTTGAAAATCTTTTGCGTTCCTGTAATAGCTGGAGCTCGCGCGACCAAACGTTCATATTCCCACTGCCGGCTGCGAATGCTACACTACACTACACACTAGAAATCGGTTATTCTAATACTATATTCCATTGAAGTCTACAAATTAAAGAGAGATTGCGAAACTGTATATATTAGTTGGAAACATGCTAGATAAACCAGACAATTGTTTACGTATTTCGTTCACGGTCTCTTTGATTTCAGACCAGGATTTTTTAGGAGTGGGTGCGGCCATTCGACCATTCTCGTCGTCTTTCTCATCGCTCAATATCATCACAAACATCACAACACAAGCCTCAGAGCGTTGTTGTAGCCAAAAGCACAAACCGTGAGTGGGATGTCGTACAGTCGTTCTGAGCGGTTTTAAAACTCCCCGTGAAATTTGTGAGAGCAAATGTGAATACTAGTAATAGTGTAAGACACAGCCAGTTCAAAACAATGATTTACCACCTTAAGAATACATTGCACTTGTTATGCTCAGGGCTATATGAAAAGTAAGAAATCATTAATAGTTTTATAAATATTTCAAATAACTTGTAATTCGATTGAGTGTAACTTCGAAAATACTAAGGCCACAATTTACATCTTTTAATCATGTGATTATTACAATGCTTGTCACCTCTATGAATAAAATTATCGTAGGTATTCTGTTATTCAATACTTATCGCCTACTACATTTAATGATTTGGAATTGTATTAGGTTCAAACATAACATTGTTGTTTCTTTGTAATTACCTTTAATTGGTTCATACTTCCGAGTAGTATCATATTTTTTAATTTTTTGCCTGGGTTTGCTGGATGGAGATGGACCAAGCCAATAGATTTGTGGCTTATATGTCCAGAATAGTATCATTTGTTGAGGGGTGTGTTGGATTATGTCGAACGCGCGTAGATATTATAACGCGCGGAGTCTACTCATTAAAATCAACCGATAAAAGGATCTAATTTCTCTCTTATATTTACTCTGTTTAGGAGCAGAAATATAACGTAGCCCAACAGATTTGTACGGTGGATCGTGCCGTTAGCGCAAGAGCCACACTTTTTGAAGAAGTCAAACCGATTCACCACTGTAGCTTGCAAGCGCCTTCCTATGTTAAGCTTGCGGAACTGTTGGTGCATTGTCGCGTGAAAGAGGGCGTATGCGCCATCAAAGGCTTCGTGCACTTCTTCCTTGGCGAATGCCGGCTTAAGGTACGTTGAGCAGACGGTTACGTTGTCATTCTCATTCAACGCACGCAGTCCATTGATAAAATCAGGGTCCTCTTTGCAGGACCTATTTTTTCCACCGTCAGATCTTTCAAGCACGCTGCGCAGCACAGCTCCTCATCGATGAAACGTGCTATTGTGCAACCGATGAACAGCCGCCGGTGGGCTTTTTCTTTATTTGACATTGTTGTAACATTTAAATCTCTTAATATTGTGCCGCCAATTTCGTACGGGATGAATTTTTCTAATGGTACTTCATCTATTTTGCAATCCAATTTATCTATTACTTTAAAGTCGTCTTCGGGCTTGCGTATGCCGCACCGACTCCCCAATTGGAGTTCTTTTAGACGAGTTACAAGCTGCATTAACTCGATTGAAGTTCGGGTTCTCATTTTATTATCAAGCGCAATATTATGAAAAAAATTTTCTAAATGGTTCTGGTTTGCCCTGTTCGCTACGATGGATGAGTCAGGGAAAACCAGGAGCAGCTCGTCTATTATAGCTTTGAAATTGGTTAGGGTGGTGCACATAACGGTCGGTGCGTTATAGAGCGTGAGCTCCGAGGCCAAAAAATCGGCCGCCTCATCGATATGCTTTTGGGGCTCCACCCAATTTTCTTTGTTGATGGTGCTCCGGTGCATGACATTTACAATTTTTGCGAGTGCGTCTATAAAATTGCAGGCGCTGCGGGCAGTACCGTCGGAGTTATTTATCTCCTTATTCGCTATTGCCGCCTCCAAATTCGCTACCTGACTATTAGTCAGGAACTGCAAGTAATTTGAGCGCGAGCCCCACGGCGCGCTGTAGGCCGGCATGTATCCGGTATCTGCCCAGAACTGTGATTTTGTCGCCTTCTTTTGCGCCAGATTCTTTATCAAATTCATTTCCTTTGCACCTTTTTTTGTCGTCCTGTAATTGTTTAGCACGGCTTCCACCAAATGAGGGTAGTCATACGTTAAGCGAATCGGGTGTACGCTACAGTTTTCCGGCTTCCATTGATATATTCCATTATTGAATTTACCAGCGAGTATTAAACGATTTTCTTGACTTCGGTCGCAGACGATCGCTTTGACAATTAGCCCCATTTCCTCGGCGGCTTTAATGTTTTCATCGGGTAGGTTTTCCAACCCACTCGTATCGGACGTGCGGGGGTATGCGTTCAACACAATGTTGAACGCGGTTAACAAGCTCCGCGTCGCGAAGACGGAGACTTTTTTATGCGGCTCGGTCCCCTTGACATTTTTTTTAAGCCGCATCCTAGGACCCTGTCCCCCTTTCGCGAATACGACGTCTTCGAGTTTGTGAAGATGTCGTCGAAGCTTATTTGCACAATTTTATCTTGTTCCGATAGCATCTCGCGGAGCGTCTTCGCTGATGCTTGCTGGGGCGATTCCATAGGCGAGGCTTGGCGAGGCGATTCCATAGGCGGGGCTTGGCGAGGCGATGGCAGAGGCGATGGCATAGGAGGAGGAGGGGATGGCGGAAGGGATAGCGGAAGGGTTAGCTACTGCCTTTGTGCGGCCTGCGCTGACGTCGAGGGAACGTCGTACTAAATGTTCTGGTGGTCAACCTCGACGCATCGCATAGGACCTGCACGCGGCGGACTAAGTTCCATTATCCACATGTATTCGTCGAGTCCTTCCTTTTGGTTTGGGCCAGGACTCGACGATCCATCGCTATGCGCTGTTTTTTTTTCTGCGCGGAATTTCTCCTTATTTAATTTTTCCAAGCTTTCTGCCGCAACCTCGTAGCCAAGTATACCATATGTATGCGCGATAGTTCATGGACGTAGCCCGGCCCATGTTCACCAATTTCAGTTGCTTCTTGACGGTTTTTAAAATTTCCCGTACTTTTCTTTCCCTTATAGGGCTCTTCAACTTCTGGCTTAATTCCTCGGCTAATTTAATATACTCGCTCCTGGTCGGCTGGCGCTTTTTGGTCCACAAAAGCGGATATTTAAGAAGCCGGCTCAGGGCTTCGTGTATCTTGAAATCGCAGCGTTTCGGCATATTTGTATGTATAAAATATATATATAAACTATATATATAAAATTTAACACCCTCCCAAATATAATATGATACTATGATGATATAATGAATCTGAAATTAAATCATAAATAAAATTATAAATATCTTATGTGTAAGGCTTCACTTTATGACGGCATCTGTCTGTTAAATACATTATCGCGCTTTAACAAAGCCATGTTAAATGAAACTCCTTTTTTTCATTTATTTAAATTACGATATAATGTAGAGCAATACGATTTAAACTTGGGTATAATATAAATTAAGGAAGCGTGTGTCGAGCAGTGCGGAAAACGAGTTCTGAGCTGAAACTTCGTTCTAAATATATACATATATAAAAAAGTAAGTCAATTTCAAGTTAATAAAAAAATATATATATATGAAATTTACAACTATGATGAAGTACGTAAACTAAAAATATATTTAAAAAACAAGTAAAAAAAAAATTGGGCCATGACCCACCTTTCAATGCCGTACCGCCCTGTGATAATTCATATAACAACCTTTCAAAATCAGGTATTACATGGGAACTGGTGGAAGAAGCGGTCTGATCTGAATCGACTAGCGTGCCTCCATTGTCCAAAACAAGTCAGTGTACCAAATTTCATGGAAATATCTTATAATTTTCAGTCTGCAGGCTGAATATAAGATCGCATGACGGATAGACAAACTTCAAATTTCGATTCAGAAACTCTGAATCGATCGGTGTAATACAAGTTGAGTATGTCTCAACTCTTCAAAACTTTAAACAGAATCCCTTTCGTTTTATATCAAAATGCTATTTTAATTTCAAATTTTGTACCGAAACTGTGTTTGATGAGTGCCGACTTACAAGAAAGACGCTTGATTCTTGTGTTTTTTGCGATTTGGCAGCACATTCACACAATTTTTGGGTAAATAATCTTTCCTGCAAAAAATTTTTGCAAACAAAAAGAAAACTGTAAAAAATACTAATAGAAGAAAAATGGAATCATATTTACCTTCAACACAATCAAAACCAGCTAATAACAAATGCAGGACATGTACTAAAGCGAAAGTCAGTCGGTATTTCTTGTATCAACGTATATCCCTAGACACAGAACTTTCAAAAACTTATGGAGAGCTTTTAATTTGTTTGCTGAGAAATAACGTATGTATTTTTTGTGTGAATCCTATGCCTCCGAACTAATGTGATCTTTTCTACAAAGGCTTCAGATAAGGAAGAAACTTTCATGCCACAAAGATTGTGTATCAAATGTGCAAATTTATTAAAAAATATTTACGTTTTCCTCTTAGAGACGGAAAAATTGCACGAAATATATTTGAATCGAGCAAGGAGTATAAAAATTGTTATAAAAAATGAAGATTGCTTGCAAGAACTACTACCAATTGATTTGCCACAAGCCCCGAAAACTAGGTACTGAAGTAAAATTGACTAACAACAAAACAATTCATTTTATATACCTTTTTACAGTTCGAACGGCTTAGAAGAACAAACTACGGGTGATCCTTATAAAAGAAAGAAAATATATATAAAATTTACCGATCAGGATACTAATAAAGATATTAAAGATAATAGGCCATCATTTCAACAGCACGTGGCTGTACGTTGCGAATTGTGTGATAAAATTTACAAGAATTCTAAAAAACTAGCTGCTCATAAGTTCTACACTCATTTGAATGATGAGGAAAAATTGCTTGTTTTTGTTATAACCTGCGCTTCTCAGCTTTTCTCCGCCCACAGAAAAGGGTGGAGAAGTCTAAACAGAAGCATTTCAGACCAGAGAAGCTGTGCACTTTCTAAAGCATCAAATATGGATATCTTGCTGTATGAAAAGGAACCATATATAAAATATATATATGTATTAAAAATGTCGTAGACATTTTCAAAACTTTCTTATATGTACACTTCTCTATTAGAGGAAAAAATTTAGGAACTATAGAATGCTTCATTCAATTAAAGTACAATTCAAATGTTTGACATTCATTTTATTTTCCAAATAGTAACAGCAAAAACGTTTTCATGAGATCAGGTCAAACAGGAATGGAATGACTTTCGATAAGTCAATCGAAAGGTTATTTTTCTTTTTTTCTCAGCAAAAAGAAAATTGTTCCTTACACAATCAATGTAGCAAACATATATATATGATTGTTATTATTGCTATTATAATCATATAATCATTCCTATTGTGGTGTATCCCACCACAACCAGTAGTAAAATGCTACAATTTTTTCTTTCCGTTGAATAGTCGAATTCATATTTTTTTCAGAGCTTTCAATTAATTTTTAAAATCTTTATTATAAAAATTTTTTTTTGTGGAAAAGTCAATAGGGTGCGTAAACTGTGTTTTACTAGATACAAATACTTTCTTTTAAATTCAGAATAAAGACGTTGGTTGACCGGCCTGATCGTAATTAACAAAATTCTTAAAAAGCTTTATATTTTGCTAGGAGATGACCAATATTGCTAGATAGTAGTTTTCGCACTTGTTATACACCATGCGTGGTACAAGATATATTGAGTTTGTTGGAATGTTTATAACACCCAGAAGGACTTATTATCGTACCGATCGAATCGGAATCACGTTCCAAATGAGTCTAAGCTTGTCCGTCTTTCTGGACAGGTCGTAAGTCCTGTTTCGGATCGTAGCACTTCTTCCACCAATTTCTCTTATTTCGAAAATTCGTGATATGAAAAATTATTTTAGAATTTAGCAAATAAAAACCGCTGACAATATTTCAGCATTTTAAATTTATGGTGAAAAATTTGGATAAAATAGGGCTTTTTTTGAATCTCCTTCCATATAACCGCTGCTACGGAAACTGAATGGTAAGAATAGTAAGTAATAACTAACGGTTGATGGGTAGGTTTCCATATTTCGTGAAAAGTATGCCTTAACATAAAAATAATATGTAATATTTGGTGTATTATTAAGTGGTGTAGAGCAGTGAAAGGTCAACCTTGCCCGGCTATAATGTTCTCACATTTTATAATGAAAAATTTTTCATTTTTCTTAGTTGACATACATAATTTCATTTTATAAAAATCAATTGAGAATTTTAACTTTCTTATATGAAATCACTTTTAAAAATCATATTAATTCTTATAAATGTATAAGTAAATTTAAACAAGTAAGGAAATCATATTCGGTCGTAACCGAATCTTTTATACCAATCAACCTTACCCTAACAAAGACAAAAAGGTGAAAGAACTAAATTTTCATGCTGTATAATGTAGAGTGGCTGATTTTT
>CCAG010018853.1:0-60932 GCA_001077435.1 Glossina morsitans morsitans | reverse complement strand
GAAATATACGATTTGATGGCAAAGGCCAAATGCTGAGTCAAAATTCTCTCAAATAGTTTAGGTAAAACACTTAGCTTGGCAATGCCTCTATAGTTCTCCACGAGTTGTCTACTCCCACTTTTGTGAATAGGAATAAGATAACTACTCCTCCAACGCAAGGGGAAAACACCTAAATTCAGGGACAAATTAAAAATCTTAGTGATAACACCACAAAGCTCAATAGCGCAAGGCTTAAGTACACATGATGGAATTCCATCAGGTCCAGGCGCACAACTGTATTTCAGAGAAGTCAACCCATTACAAACGTCGTCATCAGAAATAACCAAATTGGGTATTGAAACCGAGTTAGTTATAGGATAAGGGTAATTTGCTGATGAATCAAAACTAGCAGACGAAAAGTTTCGTCGGAAGTACTCCGCAAACAGATTTGAGATTTCAAAATCATCCGAGGAGTCAGAGCCGTTAAAAGAAACATGCGAGGGATGTGCATAAATTTTTCTTTTTGAATTAACAAACTTAAAGAAGTATTTAGGATTAGCAAACAGAGAGGATTTAATGAACTGAAGGTATCTGCTATAATAATGGTGGTTGAGGGAGTTAAATCTATGCCTTGCGGCTGAGTACGCGAAATAGTCTAGAGAAGAGCCACTATTTAAAAATTTCTTGAACAGCTTGTTTTTCCTATTCTTATAATACCTAATTGACGTATTAAACCACGGGGGACACCTACCTCGAGGTCGGCACTGCTTAAGCGGAACAGATGCAGCAATAGCTAGATTTAATGTATTGTAGAACGATGACAATAACCTTTCTATAACTCCCGGTTGAGAAGTCAAGCCTATATGTGAAAGATGAAATTTTAGCAATTCTATATTGGTTTTATGAAAATCATAATATTTGCTGGAAAAGGTTGGTTTGGACTATTGAGCAGTTCAGCGAACCGTCATTCTTGTGATGAAAAGAAATACACAATGCTGGATGATAAGGATCCTCAGGTAAACTAAAAGGTGGACAACGATTTAATTAATCTCGGAAAATTGGCAAAGCAAAGATCAAGTAGTCTACCATTACAATTAAAGGTACAGTTATATTGACCTCGATTATGGTCAAGTAATTCACTAAAGAATACTATATCTCTCTATCAGATGTTGAAGAAGGAACTAAACAGGCAGAATTATCACTGTTACACCAAGTGACTTGAGGCAAGTTGAAATCTCCCAACACAACGACAAAATCAGTAGGTCTAGACTAGCTTGGCCACTTCACAAATGAGGGAAGCCTGCTTCTTATATATGGAGATATCCGAATTTGGGGGAATGTAGGAGCATGTAATAAATAGCTGTTTATTAGGTATTCTCGCTCGAATGGCGATAAATTCGACGTCAGGAGACGTGGGAAATTCAATCGAATAGGACGGGACTGACGCAGATATGGCAATTAATACACCGCCACCAATGCGATTCAATTGGTCATTTCTGAATACATGGAAAGAGTTATGGAATAGTTCCGACGAATGTATATCAGGTTTTAACCAAGTTTCAGTGAAAGCAAAACAGAAAAACTCAGTACTTACTGAATTTAGAAAAGTAGAACGAATTTTTGAATTTAGGCCCCTAACATTTTGATAAATGAGACATAATAGGCTTGAAGAAACATATAGTTTTTTGAAGGCGACAGACCTACAGCATTGGTATTACGGGGTCGATCTCGAGGATTAAATACCTTAATTAAGGATCCTACTGGCCACAATGGTTTATTTAACAATATATCACTGTTTTCAGTCGGAACTAGTATTTTAAATGAAGATATTGCTCTCGGTTGAGAAGAAGCCAATTTGAAAATGCTAATGCGCTTCAAGTTCACTGATGGGGCTTTCGCCGCACGATAACTTTTTATATTATCCACCCATGTTTCCGATGCCAGTCTTGACACAAATAATGCTTTCCTAGGAGGAACTGCCGTCAAGCAAATGTCATCACTACTTGGAATTGTAGAGTTATGAGATGGGGAAAATATTGACACATTTGTACGATAAGCTTGAGCGACATGCCTAGTTTGGTGACTAGTGTTCACACTCGAACAGCAAGGAGGAGAAGCAGACTTACTTTGCACTTTATTATTCTTATTTTTAGGTGATGACGTCTGATTAGAACGAACGACGGGGGCGGGAGGAGATTCCCTTGCAGCCTCAGCATAACTTAAGGCAGACGGACTTGCCGACTTGTTTGTAACAATTTTGTTACCGACCAAATCGACGGTATCGGAAACGATGACTTTCGATATAGAGTTAGAAGGAGCACTAACTTGTATAAGCGAATCATGTTTAGAGGGGATCAGAGGTGACGTCCCTACGCTACGAGTTGCTATTTTGGAGGCCTGGGAAGGAGATGAGTGCTCAATGAAGCGACATTCATCAAACCTAGACTTAATTTCCTCGAACATATCCCACATGGAGCCAAGATTTTTACTTAATTTTGAGAAAGCATTTCTCGTCTCCGTGAACAGTCTGTAGAAGTCAATGTCCCGCTTTCTACAGTCGGGACATGACCAACGTAATCTTTTGGAAGGATCAATGACTGCGTCAGCAGTACGGCCAATAATGCCGGCACACCTTGCATGTCCAAAGCGATAGCAAAGCCAGCACATAACGAATCTATCAGATTCCGGACCAGATTTGGCACGACATGAAGTATATAGACACTCCATCTCAAGTCAAGAAGATAAAAATGGATTATGAGGAGAAAAAAAAAGAGCCAAATCAAGAGGGTCACAACACTAAATTTGTCTAAAAATTTAAGAAAATTTCTCCGTTACGTTGACACTGTAACAAGAGAGCACGAGAATATGAGAAATCAAAACCAACCAGCAAAGACTATTGGTCTCTCTAAAAAAGAGAGAAAACAAAATCACAAAAATTATCTCTTAATTTAGACGAAAATTTCACACTACTCAAGCAACGGTAAACAAAGAGCCAGAGAAAAGCTGTAATAGCACCAAAAGAAAAACAAACACGAAAGAGACCTATTAACAAGTGGACAAATGCTGAACGCAAGAAACAAAATGAAAATCAACAAAATTTTAATATAATTTTAATACAATTGTAATTCTTACACCCTTTACACTTTTATGCCTTTACAAATAATTAGGCTTCAAACGCGTAAAAAGAAATAAAACAATAGAAAAATTGAAAACGATGCAAAAACTCTTCACACAAGAATAAGACGATACGATCATGCCGCGATCAGTTGCTAAACTATATGATAGTAGATTCTTAATAATATCAAGATTCTGTGTCTATTTAAAAATGTTAGTCAATCCACTTGTTTATTCCCCTGCCTATCTTACTATTGCCAATGGTAGAGAAAATTCAATTGAAGAGTTAAAGTTTAGTAAGCACTTATTTTTAAATTAATGCAAAGATTATTGATCTAAAATATGCTAAATATAATTAATGAAAACACCTAGATAGGCTGCGTCACTAACGGCGGATCGCCATATCGGCGAACTTTCCATTCGAGCTCCTTGGCGAGTATTGCAAAGTGTGCCCGAGCGTTGTCATGGAAGAGGATGATTTTGCATCTGTTAACCGCTATTGTTGGTCTTTTTTTCAACAATACATCGTTCAATTCATCCAATTGGCATTCGTAAACATCTGCAATAACAGTAGTGGCTTGTAATACAGTACTTCTTATCGAAAAATGGTGCACTAGAGAATGTTACTTTAACGATACTATAATGAATTCAAGGGGCAACCTTAAAAATTGCAGGAATTAGTTTACGGGGCTTGTTTTGAAAAGTCATGTTTCGGAACAAGTGCTTCCAAGGTTATGGGTTTTTTTTTTACATTTTTGCAATGAAATAAATTTTTTTTATTCTTGCCGATTAATCTACAACCCGAGCCGTATAAAACTGCTTTTGCATGTTCAAACATTTGTGCTTATATTTTTTCGTCGAAGATTTTTCGCTTAAAAGAGCTGCACCTGTCGAAGACCGAAATAACACATTTTAGACTTTACGTGTTTGCAAAATGACGAAGAAAATGGCAAGAAACAGTACAGTTCGACAGACGAATTCGTAGTCAACACTGAAAAGTTCACTTCAAACTTTTAGTTTCTTTGGTAGAGGCGTTGAAAGCTTGCGGAACGCTTTGAACATTATATTTACCCAACAGTTGCCTTTATGAAACGACACTAAATTGTTTTCATTTAATAAAGCGTTTGAATAAATGCACAAGTTTTCAAAGGGATTTTTTAGTATAATAGAGAAGTCGGAATTTATCAGTTAAGACATATGACAGTAAGCTAGCAGTAAGGATTCACTTAACACAGGAAGTACTTATGGCGAGCTTGGCGAAAAGTCCGAAATTTCGAGGAAAAAGTAATGAACATATTCTAGAAGTTTCAAAGTAACCTTTAAGTCAATAAAGAGATTTTTTCTCGAAAAAATTTACTGTGCCTTCCCCTTTTGTAAGGGTAATTTTACGATGTTTACAAAAATCAATTGCTTGAAATTTTTGCTTGAGCCAAATGGGAATATATCAATAAAATAAAAAGTTTATAATATATTCAACTTAGCATTAATGCAATCATGTATTACAAATTTCGTTAAGGAATTTGTAGCGAATTTTCCGATTATTATGAGGAGTAAATATAATGTTTATTATTATTATTATCATTATTTACATTCCATACAGTTTTATCATTTCAATGCAGCTTTATAAATATACAAATAAATATATGTGGTTTTGTGTTTATATATTTATATATATTTATAGAATCATTCATTTAAGGAAGAGAAATATACAAAAAGCGTAATTTTTCTTTTTTTAGCAATTCATTCAACCGTTCGCTAGTTGTATATGTTTGCTTGAGCGTTTGTTTTATCCAAACGTAACAACTTACGAGTCAAATAATCCATTCATTGGAGTGTTATGGACCTTTTCATGTGCTTCAGTGATTTTCACTTGAACGCAATTGTGAAAAATAAAAATACAAAAACAAAAAATACTACTTATACAGTATGTATCTTCCTTCCAACTGTTTAAACATTGATAGCAACCAAAGTGGCTGACTGCTCAAGTGAAAATTCACGCAATAGAGGACATTAACCGAACAGATACGAAAGTAACCCTAACCACCTACCTATCTAGCATTCCCTATTGTATACTCTACATTGTCCACCACTATCCTATTTCCACGTTTACAGAGGTTCTTTTCAATTTTAATTCATCGTGTTTTGATTTTTTTTATTCTTTTTGTATTTTTCAATTTCTATCTCTACCACTTGTTTTCGTTCGTATTCTCTTTTAATATTTATATGTTTTTCTGACAAATTAAAACAAAATCCTTTGAAATTGGTAGTGATAATCAAACTTGTTGGCTCTCCAATGGCGCAGAATGGTTGAAGTAATAATTTTACTTAAATTTTCAACATTAAAGATGTTCTTTATCGAAATGCTCTGCCTTCTTTACACTAACAGATAGAAGAGGAAAAAATTGAAAAAAGTAGAAAAAACGAACGTGTAATGGAATAATTCATTGCTTTGAAAATTAAATTTTGTCTGTTTCATTCGAGTTGAGTTGATTTTTCATTTCCAAACATATTTCATGTGATTTTTGAAAGTATAGCAATAAAAAGAACATCTGCAAAGCAAACAAGGCAAAAGGATAGATGGATGGATCGTCTATTACTTGTACTACTCTTCGTATGAGTTTTTATATTCTGCAAATTGTTGTTAGTTCCCCCTTTTGCCTTTTTTTTTTTTAATTTTTTCAATACTAACAATATTTTGTTATGTGTTAAACTTCACATGCATCTGTTCGCTTGTCAAATGTAACATATTCTATTAAATTTCACATCCTACGCGCAGCAAACTCAAAACGCAAGCCGTTACACATAAAGAGCATGCACAGTTCAATTTCGAAAGCAATATTGTACGCAGAGTATTTGTGCATATTTTTGCTTTACCCTGATCTCATCTAACGGTACTAACCAATAATAAAGCATTACGCTCGCCCTTACTAGTTGGTTGACTGATTGACTGGCATCCATTGGAACCCTTTATCATGTTGACGTAATTTTAATTTTAATTTTTGAAATTGAAAGCAGTAAACAACAATATGCTGCCACAAAATGAACAACATATATTATGCACAAATATAGGTTTTTCTTTTTGTTTCCAATTTAACTACAACGAACCCAAAAAGAGTAAACCTTCGGAGTGAAGTCGTTTGTAGTGGCAATTAATCAAACCACTGTTGAATGCGAGGTACAAAAAAATTAGAAATATTCGATCAAACTATTATTATAGAATTCCACGAATTCCATTTGGTATTGGCTGCCTTCATCAGAGCACAAGAATAAATCCAATTTGCTTAGCTTTTTGTATTCAGCACCGCTTATAATATTCTCTCATTCGCTAAGTTTTTAATGCCAAATAAACAAGTGTGCATTTCAATTACTTAGATCACATTTCTTAAGATCACGAAAATGTCAAAAAAATGTTAATAGAAAATGAAAAATTATCATTAAACCGCTCCTTGTTGCTGTTGGGTAACCTTTACTAAACTGTCAAAATTCAATAGCTTACGCACGTTAGCTTTAATATGCAGGAAATGGAACTACTTAGCAATCATTGTAAACAATGAAGTCGATGTTCCAAATTTAGCTTCACTTCGTCAATTTCGCCTATGAAAATAGGACAATCAGGATTGTTTTCATTTATCCTGTCATCTATGAAAGTAACAATAGTGAAATGTAAAGTTAGAAACGAAAGTGTTTTTGAAATATTCTGATGTAAAAGGTTTGATGTTGCATTAGAAATTAACAATATCGGCCATGCTGGGAAACGGTGTGAAACGTGAAATCATTCTCTAAAGTTTCTCATTAATCACGTTGATGCCTTGCTTGCTCTGCTGCTACTTGACCGATCAAGCGAAACCCGATAGCTGTGCTGGACATATACGACATATCTATGGATGGTAGCATTTTTGTTCCAGCTTGTAATGATGGTGCACGCTTGTTATCAAATAGCGACGAATAGTTGGGAAATTGATGTTTATTCCTATTTTCAATATTAATTTTTACATATTGTATGCACTTATTGACCTAGTTTTCACTGTATACAATTTAAATTTGTATTTCGTAATAGAAATGAATAATTTTTGTGTTATAAGTATGTAATTTGGAATCTCTCCCTCTTTTTACACTCTTTTTACACGGTTTTTTTAAGGAGTTCGAGTTATTTTAACTTGTATGATTCTTTAAAGTTATGCAACATATTCCCAATTTTACCGCGTGTCGCATGTATTTTTTACGCGACTTTTTTTTGCTCGGATTTCTAAAGAACGCTTCTACGGTGTAAAAAAAAGAGTTCGCAGTTTTGAAATTTACATACTTATTAATGACGTTTATTTCGCTGATGTATTTAAATGTTCCCTTGCTAGGAGTTTGATAAAGGGGCATATGTAAATAGATAAGAAAAGAAAAGTGGTGACGTAAACGCAACGAAACTGATGATCTTTTATATGAATACAAATTCTAACTGTGTAAGTATTTCTGACCGTCTTAATTGTAATTTTAGACGGTCAAACTTGTTCTAGTAATCTATGTACTGATCAAGTAGTAGCAACAGTAAGAAATTTTGTTGAAATTTATTAAGTACTAAGGCCTAAGGAATACGACGATCCTTGTTTTATTAAATTGAATATATTTACTTCCCTTTTTGTCACCGTTTATCATTTATTAAGGTGGAATTTCCTTTGTGTTACATCTCTTTTTCCTCGTCGAAGTAAGAATAGTAACGAAGCTATTAGAAATAGAAGGCATCGTAAAGTAAGAATATAATAAATAAAGGCATTATTGGTCATGTTCATGTAAGGCATGTTGGATATTGAAAAGTATCTGCCGAATAGCAAATTGAGACATACACACCCACACGCACGTATGCACGCACGCACGCACACAAGAAGGAACACAAACAATGCAACGGATTTGGGTGTGACCATTAATGGGTTTCAATTCTTGAAATCGTATTAAATTAAGGAGAAAAGTTCATTACATTCATTTTATGGCAAACAAAGATTTTTGGTCAATGAAACACATGTGATGGAATATGGTCTTTTAAATACATTTGCCCAGCAACAGAATTCTCTTTAACAAATATTCTTTAAGCCTAGTCTTCCCTTTTTTTATTTTGACGTCGAACAAATGTGATCAATAACGCAAACGATAAGTGTATCACATGCGTACGTCATATTTTATTATCTCTCTAATTTTGTACGCACCACACTATCTATATATACGTTTATATGAGCATAAATGTTTTGTCACGTCGGCAGTTGATTTATGATTTACCTTAATGTGATTGTGCAAATTACAATGTTAAAGAAGGTGGCAATCAATGGCGTAGAGACGGCAAACGATAAACGCTTTTAATTGTCTTTTAATTGTTTTTATAGACAGTAAATAATCGTAGACATCCATATATAAATTTAATAGTAATAGTAGGCTTTTATTATTTTTACCGTTGTTCAACAGTGCACGTTTACGTCGATCAACGGGATAGGTCGTATATATAAAATATCCAAAGCCATTAAAAACTAACACTTAAGTTAGTTATAAAACCAGATGTAATTATTTATTTATTTATTTATTTTTGCAGCACTTAAATCTAGATTTTAGATATTATATCGGAAATAAAAGCTAGGCATGTAAATTATATAACCATAAAAAAAAAAAATTTACATTTTATTGATACATGTAGTAGGTCTTTACAGTATAAAATAAAGCGAAACAACAATAAAAGCAATTTAAATAAAAAATTGATCAGGGATCAGGGGCTACAGCATTAAAATATTTATAAGACCATAGAGAAGTAGCCGTGCTAAGATGATATTAAGGTGAAATTTTAAAAAAGAAAGAGCAAAATATTGTTACCGTAAAACTGTATATACAGTGCTGCTGTAAGTTAAAAATATTAAGTATATCAATTATACTGTTGTCTTGGTCATTCTAGAGAGAAAATGAAATCTTAAGGGAAGAATATAAGTTGCATGGAATCGTGAAGTGATGGAGATCTTTTGATACCAAGTATTTACAATAATAAGATCAATAATTGTATTCAGGAAGCGATCTTTTTTAAACAGTATATTTGCAATAACTAGTTTCTGAGGGAAACTTACTTTTGACTATAATAGATCACATTAAGGGGTTTCAGCAAAACTCGGAACATGCTTTAAAGTTTTAGAATACTTACAATTTCCATTAAATCTATAGTACTTATTAAATTAAGACCTACGGAGAATGTTGACATAAAACAAAATATTATAAAAATAATCGAGATATTATGATAAAAATCGGCCAACTTTCACTTTCCAGCTGTGGAACACCTGAACGTAAAGTCCAAGAAAATCAACGCGCTTTAGATTAGTAAAATGGACTCCATTTAATGTTGTTACCCTTTATAATATATATTTACTTCTCAAGTCACGTTGACAATTTCAGTCACAGTTGTAGACAAATCACTAACACTGTACTTTACTGTACTCTCATTTTAGTTCATTATTAGTTAAGACTTTTATATCCCACCTTAGACAAGACTTTTATATCCTATCTTAAATAAGACTTTTACGTCCTACCTTAGATATGACTTATATATCCTACACTACTTGCGATACAAGATATATTCAATTCGTGCACCCAGCTTTCATTATGTTTATCGATTTGGAGCAGGAGGCGTCGGAGACAAAGCCGGAGCAAAACTAAATTTCCAAAAAAATTAAAACATTTGCCGCTTTCTTTACCTTCTTGCTTAACCCCTTGAATGGAAATGACGAGCTGCACTCGCCAGAAATTATTGAGGTTTGATGCTTTTTATGAGAGAAGCATGTGTAAGTCATGTCGAGTCTATTGCTTTGATATACATGTGTGCATGCTTCTAGTTACAGTTAGAATGTAATTTGTATAAATCTATGCAGCCATTATCGCGTAAAGTAAATGAACGAGACGACATGAAGTGCAATAGCGGTTATTTTACTAGTGATATCCGTCTATAGAAGTTATTATATTTTTCTAAATGGAATATAATAAATATATAACGTGTAGCAATACTATCAAATATGGCAAAAAGAATGGGCGATATTTTATGCGAAAGTGTTAATGACAGTGTTGAAATGAGTGAATATGAACAGTCAGATGAAGAAGAATTTGATAGTGTTACTTTGTGCTCACATAATGCCGATAAGGTAAGAGTTAGCTGTGATAGCGATAGCAGTGCTGGCAGTGATATAGCACCTATTCGAAAACGTGTGCGACGACTAAGCAGCGACGAAAATTTTCAGTTCAGTGATAACGAACTTCCAGACAATATAGGATTGTTTTCGGAAGAGTGGAATTGGGAAGAGAAGGATAATGTTCCAGAAATACACAAATTTGCAGAAGTTCCGGTTATAAATGCTACAGTTCTTCGTAGATTAGGTGAAAATTCCACACCGTTATGTGCGTTGGAAGAAATATTGGCTAAGGAGTGCTGGGAAATTATATCAAAAGAAACAAATCGGTATGCGGAACAAGCGATCAAAAATGACCAGTAATTACTTTCGTTTAAACACTATGTAAAACCGTAATATTTTTGTTAAACATTAATGAAGAACTAGCCGACACTAATTATATCCTTATACATGTATATAACAATAAACATTCATATAAATGTGTGAAACAAATATTATTTTTAATAATAACAAATTATTTGAGCAACAAAACCGTAAGTTTCTATATCAATCCCTCCTCTTAAAACTAAGAAAATTAAATCATCTGCCAGAGCAGTGCTGACTGAAAATAAATTGTCGTTCAACGAGTTAATAATACAATTACAGGACACATAGAAGGAAGAACGGAGAACTATTAAAAGCACTTGATGCGTTACACTCGCTGCAAAGGAACGAGTTTAGAAGCACCAGCTGTTCAATATTGATGTTTTATCGACAACGAAAGTAAATAAATATAAATAAAATAAAATATAGGCCATAGGCTTTTGTCCGTATTACATGTTAAGAAAAATACATCACAATTGTGTTCAAATATACGCTTTCATATATGTTAATACTGCAATTAATTTACCCTTTTTTGTCTACATGTTTATGGAATATAAAACGCACGCACAACTTTTGAAAATTCTTTCTTTCGTAAGGCGTAAGGCAAGAAATCTTTTACTTATAAAACATATTTAGGAATCTTGCGAAGAGTTTTTTATTATTATTTCGATTAAAAGCGAACAACAACACGCACGAACATTACAGTGGGCCCCCACACTCCGTTAAATACCCTACGGCACTTTGCTTAATACATTTATTCGTATAACAAATTCTCAAAGTGAAGCGTTATGTGAAAAGTGATCGAAAAAGTGGATCGATTCGAACCATTTTCTGTAGGTGTCGTCCCTGAATCAAGGCACGTGAGTGCACAAAATTTCATCAACGTGTCTCAAAAATTGGGACCTCTAGGTTGAATAAAAAGCACATGGGTAGACATCAGACCGACAGATGGAGAGACAAGCTTAGATCGATTCAGAATCATTTTCTGAATCGGTATAATAAACGGTGGGTTTATCTTTGGCGCTTCTGCATGTTACATACATTCGCGCAAACTTAATATACCCTGTACCACAACTGGTGTAGGGTATAAAAAGCGGCTGTACCGCAAGTGGTCGCGTATATGAACGATTAAATCCAGTTTGAGACACGTCAGTGTATCGTATTTCCTCAAAATATCTCCCAAACTTGTAACGTATAGGTTAAACGCAAGAAACGTCAGACAAAAGAGGACCGACATACTTAAATTGATTAAGAAAATGATTCAAATTCGATCGTTGTAATAAAAGGTGAGTCTATTAAGTATCTGTTAAATAAGTGACTAAGTGTTACATAGACCCGTACCTCAAATTGTGTAGAATGCGAAAATATCGCTTTTTAATCTTTGCTATGTACGTAGTGGCAAAGAATGAGAAAATGTAAGAAGAGAAACGATAAAAAATTCAATTAGTATATCTTTCCCTATTGTTGTATTTAATACGTTTAAAAAAATAAAGCCGAATGACGACTTCAGTACAAACGAGAAGAGACATGCGTAAGCCAACATACGGCATACGAGATACGTATTCAGGGCGAAACAATAGCCTATCTTTTAAATTTATACATGAAAGGATTGACAACTTACTGTCGTCTCAGAGATGGAAGGTACGATCAGACAAACCATGAACCATAGATTTGAAGACAAACGAAAGAGCAATATTTGCTGAATAAACGGGATACTATTTCAAACTTTCAATACCCGATATCTAATATTTATCAGTCTGCATTGGTAAAAAAAACTAGTATCGAAGCTTAATTTGCCTTTAAGAAAATTGAAACAGGATCGTTTTCTGAGAAGCCTACATTATTCGAGGAGCCTCCGGTGTTTATGTCCGAATATTGAAAAAAAAAAAAACTAAAATACCGCCCTCCTTTCACCTCTCATCATTATCTAACACAAATAGCCATCATACGTCTTCGATGCAAAAGTCAAATTTCATAGAAAATTTATTAATGTGAAGTCTCTGTTGTTGTTCAATTTACAAAGCAATTCTAGCATTCATTGTCTGTCACTCAACGAACAACGGCATAAAATACGATTTAGGATAATGTAACTCTAAGAAAATTTATTTCGTTTTGAGCCCTATCTCTTATTTACCCCCTGTCAGCTCTTTGCAATGAACAACAATACTGTAATAATTTGCAAACGGATTTCCTAAAGCTTTTGAACAACCCATTTACAGTCAGAATGGCAGGAGTGAAATGAAAATATTTGCTGCATAATTTTAAACATTAACGTATTTAATGCGTTTTACGCATTTGCCCTTTTCGCCCCAAAGTTTCGTACATGTGGACAAGGGTTGAAGATGAGTTGAACATTTTGAATGCATGCATTAAACGTTTCTGTTGACGTTGCGTTGGTTTTTCCACACAACCCAATCAACATATTGTTTGCGTTCACTCATGCAAGTAATTGACGCCACATGACGCCTCTTGCCCAAATGCACGTCTACGCAATCTACGCGTTTGTGTAACCCCCCATTTGTGGTGTTTTTATTTAAATAAAATAAAATAAAAAAAATTAAATTACTCCACTCACACAGGCGGGCGCACAGATTAATTCACTAAGACAATTATGAACTAACTACACAGTGTTTACTCAAGCAGAAGGACATTTTCATTTTCATGAGTTAAGAAAAAAAAAAAACTTCGAAAGAAAAGAAGCAAAGCCAAATAGTTTAGAAATAATATTTGCAAGGGCAAGAATTCCCTGCATCTTATATTCCAATTTAACTCTCAATTGCATTTTGTTATGCCTTTATGTAAAACTACACAGTTCTAGATCACCACCTCCTTTGTAGAAAAGTAGGGATAAATGTTTACACGAAGACAAAGATTTATTGCTAGGCAGCGTTTTCTCACGACGAAGACATCAAATAATGCCTTTAAGCACTAACCATATCCTAAAATAACAATACAGTTATCATGCCCATATTAATATGTGTATTGGAAAACATCTAAGCGTAAATGCGACGTATGTGCGACCTTTGTATGAGTAGCAGCACGATGTAAGAAGAATCTCTGTAACATAACACTTAAAATAACAAATCGCAGAATGCGTAATGAAGGCGAATACGAAAAAAAGCAAAAAAAAACCAAGAATTATTTTTCATTTGACAGTTCAACTTACAGGAAGGACATGATTCTTATGAAAAAAATTAACAAACAATAAAAAAGACGCAACTATCCAGGGATGAGTGCAAGAGCAAAAAGATGTATGCACTTATAAAAGAGAAAGAGAGAGAACAGTAATTGTAAAAAAAATTAAAATTTGAAGAGCGTAAATTGGAAGAGGACTTGAGTAATAAAGGGAGGCAAAGAGAATGAGAAACAAGAAGACAGGAAGAGATGAAAACTGCAAAAAACAAAATCATTTATTTTTATTTGAAGAACTCGTGATATCAACTTCGAAATTATTTTGCAAAGAAAATAATTTAAAATAAAACGTAAAATAAACAAGAAACACTAATCAGAGCAAAGTGTGCTCTGGAAAGTAATTTCATTTTGTCAGCTGCTCTTGTAAACAACAACAACAATAAATTTATTGCCAAAATTTTGACTTGGCGGATACAATTCAAAATCATTTATGCCAATTAGTCATTATGAGTCAGTTGCCCAAAACTGTTGCATTCAATTTTTTGCCAAGTCATTGCAATTTCCTAATGGAGATTAAACGCGTGACAAGCAAAAAATTATATTCCGCTTGACAATTGAAACCTGCATATCCCCGTTCCACCCCCGTCCCCATCTAATCCTTCAATACTTAATAGTAACGTATGAAAAATTCTTCGTTTTTGTATAGTATCTCACTTCAATATCTGCTCTAGGCTGAGTAATTTTTAAAAACGAAGAATAAAAATTTGAGTTTTTAAGAAGTTTAGAGACTAGACGTCAAATTTATATATGCAGAAGATGAGGAAATCGTATTTTTAATTGTTAGAAATTTGAAGAATACTTCAATATACTTTAACATTACACCGTTGAATACAAAAACGTTACTGTAATAAATTGCAACTAATCAAAAAGAAGAAAAGTTATATTCAGTAGCAACAGAATACTTGTTACACAACAACCAAAGATTGCTTAAAAACAAGTTAAAAGATGTTAGTCGAGCATCCCCGACTTTTAAGCGCAATATACCGATCCCCTGATAACATAATTCAATTTTTTCGTCACTATAGTTTACTTTTCATGAAAGCCTTTCTTCGAAAGATTGATATATTTTGTTAGATCTAACGAGTACAGTTCATTAAGATGTCAGATCATTGCTTTCAATCAGCTTTCATTATACGGTGTTAACAACTAGCCGTTGTTGCATTATAAGTGTTCTTTTTTCTTAACAACGTACATATTGGAAGAGCTCAAACAAATTGTCTTATCCGTCCTCAATTTTCCACATTCATTTAATATGGTAAAAAATTCCATTTCATCGATTTTAACGTCGAAATTTTAAAAATTTATCAATTTTTATACCCTATACCAATTGTTATGTAGGGTATATTAAGTTTTCGCGGATGAATATACGTCCCAGAAGAATCGATCAACTTGGGAAATGTTTCTGGCAATCTTCTTGCCCCTCCGTCTATCTGTCTATGCGCTTGTCTGTCCATTTATTCGGGTGTTCAATCAAATTTGATACTTTGAACGCTTAGTTTATACCCTGCCACACTGTGCCAAAAGCGGTATGGAATGTAAGCACCAAAAGTTTTTCAAAATGTCTTATCTCAAAGAATTCGTATATTTGTGTTTATAAAAATATTATTTTTTTTTTTTTTGTTCTGACTAGATATAAACATATGATTCATAATCTAATATTTGCATAATTTATACGAAATATTGAGTCTTTCGAAATTACTGTTACAAGATTCAAACGCTTGCGTTTGCTTAAAATTGTGCTTGCTGAGTGACTTAGTTTTGATAAACTAACAAACACAGTTACCTCGCCGTAATACGTCAGAATTTCGCAAACAATATTTTTAATTGAAATTTAACTAATTTGACATTCATGTTTGTTGCTGTAAGAAACAAAGTATAGGACATTTTTTTGAAATCGTATGTACGACTTTGAAGTGCATTGAAGTGTGCATATTGACGTTTATTTTCCTTTTCCAGCAATGTATGAAAACATACCAATTACGCAACGTATTCCAGAAATCGGAGAGATAGCTGAGATAATGGAGATAATGGAAATAGGTATTGAAGTCCTTTTTGATGACGAAGACGAAGATGAAGATGAAGACGAAAATGATGCAGAACTGAACATTATTCTGGACGAGTACCTAGAGCGTAGTAGTTTCATAACCGATGACCATGTTTATGAAGAAAGCTCTGAGAATCAATACTGTCCCCAATTACAGCTTCCAGTTGATTTTCTATTGATTTTCAAGGGCCACATAAAACTGATACATTCATGTGCACTGCATCCTCATCAAGTGCTATGTGCAACGGGTAGTGACGATGACCACATTTTCGCATGTAACCGTAATAGCGGGCTAAAAACTTACGAGTTTCTCGAATATAAACACACGATTATTGCAATCCATTTCAACCATGACGACATGTATTTGATAAGCGCTGGCTTGGTTAGCGAAATTATTTTACACAAATTACAAAATTTACCTAGCGAAGGAAACAAGGAGGCGGAGATTTGATTATTTATACATTATGACAATATTCAACGGGTGGCTTGCCTTGGGCGTATTCGCATTCTACCTAATGACTAATCCCTAGTACGGAAGGAGGAAGAGTACATGTTTAGCGTTTACCAGCTGATGACTCCAAAATACTTCCTGACTCAGATGCACTTAGTAAAGCCGATCATGCATTCACTGCCGACAAGAACTTCGTTGCTACTTGTAACAGTGAACCCATTAAGCTTTGGGATGTAAGCGCTTTTGTCGCAGTAATTGTGAACAATCCTATAGTGTATACAAACAATTGCCAATACTGTGCTCGTGGTAATGCTTTAACCTATTTTGTGCTTACTGGCAAAATTGTTTTTAGTATTCAAGTCAGTCCCGTCGATGTAAATGATACGGTCGATGTAGTTGAACATGTACACTTTTCGATTTCGTCAGACGTCCCTTTAGGTGCTAGTGACGCTTTATACAGGCGAATTTTTGTCTGGGAAGTAGACGATGATATACTTGAAATGCAACGGATTCACAAGTATACCTTAATCGGAGCTACTATGTATGGTAATACATATGGTTACGATACACGTACAAATCCACCGGTTTTTAAATCATCAGGTAAAACAGATGCCATTTACTCATTCTGTTTCGATCATCGCTATTCAATTCTATGATCTGCATAAAAATGTTATTCAGTCAAGCTATGTTCGGCTGAATAATTTCAAAGAATCCTCTAACTTCTTCAATATTAATACTCAGATTAACAAGCTTTCTTTTCCAATTGCATTATCTCCTATATGTAGTCTGCAACCGAATTGTTACGTAATTGTTTGTACAATGTAAATTATTTGTACTCATTGCTTCTTAAACACGAATGTAATCACTTTTTCATTAGTTATTAATAAAAATATATTCAAATTTTTATGCTTTTAGTTACTATAAGTATGTTTTTCAAGGGAATAACATCATGTGTCCAAAATGTTCACCATTCTTCATTCCTGCCACAACAACAACTCATGACAGTCCGAGTATTGCTATTACATATAAATACATATATATATATATATACATATATTATTATGCACAAGGGTACAAGTATTTTAATACCGATCACCGAAGGATGCGGGATACATTCATATTATCGAGACGTTTGCAACGTCCAGAAGGAAGCTTCAGAGGCTGCAAAAATTATATTTATACTTGAACAGCGTCAAATTCGCCAAATCGGTCAAAGGACACGCCCACAGAACCCCGTAAACTGAGAACACCGCTGCTTTTCAAACGAAATAAGACATTGGTTTTTTGCTTATTATTCATAAATTACAGCGGATATATGTACAAAAATTTGAATCTATATTTTATGGGCAATACTGTAGCATTTGTGCTGGAAAAAATCGACCACGCGTACCCAATATTATAGTGTATCAAAATTTAATTATGTTTTCAATACTTTTGCAACGCGCAGAAACAAACTGCAAAAACCCCGCCGAGTATATACATTTTTGACCAGTGTGTGTGAAATCTTGAATGCACCTCAACATGTCCGCCTGCTCGTCTGTCCACCTGTCTATTTGCGGTAAACATTCTCCCGTTAGCAAAAATGAAATTATACAAATACACAATACAAATTTTCAAAAGAATTTGTAATTGACGTAAAGGACACGCCTACCATTTAGCGTAAAAATGTAGTTATTTTACTATTTTTGTGTTATTGAGAATGACGGTGATGGGTATAGAAGATTCGGTCACAACCGAATATAATTTTCTTGTTCATTTTTATTAAAAATTCGCAAAAGATGTATAGTTTTCCGGGAGCCAATACGGATCTTTTTTCAAAGAAAATTGCAGAGTGCTGTTAATAACAAGCGTAAAAAAAAAAAATAAATAAGAAGAGTGCTCTTCTTATTAATTATTTGGAAAATTTTTTAAAGAATATTTGAATCGTTAATAGTTAGTGATGTTCTTTAAATGGTGTTTTTTTTAATATAAATGTTTTAAACTTTATAAAATTTAGAGTTAACAAAATATTTATATATGTAATTTCTGGAAATATGTGCTAAGAAAGGAATGTGGAGGAGCATACCACTTATAAGTATTTTATGTTGATTACCATATATTATAACATAAAGAAAATATGTATGTATATAATTTTTAGGGTCACAACCATAATTTGATCGTCACAATTTGAATGGCAAAACGCATTTACTTTCAATTTATCTCTTTACTTACCCGTTGGCACCTATTTTCATGTGTTTGACAATTTACTTAACTCGTTAAGAGCATGTCTAAATAGGTAACAGGAACACTTCAAATTTAAAGGCATTGCCATTAAGCTCTGAGAGATAATAAACAAGGAGCGTCTGATCTCCTTTTTTGAAGATGTACTGTTTATTTGTTTCACACGGCTGTTTACTGTAGAGATCAAGAAACTAAGCCACACATCTGACATTGGATTAAAGTAATAACTATGTAGGGAAAGATTTAGAAAGTTGAATTATAATTCTATATATATATGTATATCTGTATTTAAATATAAATTTTTATTAAGAGGGCTTTTCAACGAATTTTTAATAACCCGATGCTTCTGTTTGCCATGTGACAAAATGCATCGCCCTTTTTGAGAACCAATTCTCCCAAATATTCTACCACAACATACTTTACTCAGAACGGTTCGCAATCCACGAATTTACGTCAATTTCAAAATTCTCGTGTGTTACCGCAGTATTATCTTCATTTTTTCTTCTCTCATGTATGGAAATATTGTTACCTTGTAGCGTCTTATATGGCGGCTGAGGATATTAATACCAGCTCCTGTCAAGTGATAGAAAGCACACGAAAATCTTGATAGAAAGTTTAGAGGACGTGCAAACGTCACTAAAGCACATATCAGCTTCTTTTCTGAACACTTATCTAACTGTAACTTCACCATCAAACCAAATTCACTTTTGAAAGAATTGAACTGGAATGTACTTTCCCTTCATTATATATATCAGACATTACACCTTCTATTTGACACTAGTTCCCATCAGTTATTTGATCGAGTAGAGCTTTCATTATTTTGACGATACTCAAACAACAAGTTCGTTTCTGGATAGATTGAAAAAATCAACCATCAGCTTCTGCCTTAACGATGAAAGAAGTAGCGAACTATATATGTGGAGTGGGTAGCGAACTATAACAAAACATCCTGTCATTTTTTTGATTTTTTAATTATAAAATCTTACAGAAAAATTAACAGAAACTATATAATACTCATAATATGTTCATCTTCTTCTCAAATCAGTTGCCGAAGAATAGAAGTGTACTAGTGTACTAGGTTTGTTCCTCCGCTTAGAAGGGACAGATAGACGCATTAGAGATCCCATCAAATCTGTATAATCTTAGTCAGCCTCAAATTTCGAGTCGATTTAATTGTGTTCATCTTTTGGTTTATTGTGTATTCACAATAAGTCTTAGAAAGTTGTTGTTTTGCGTATAAATCTGTAGTTGATGACCAAGTCATAAGAAAGTGAATGTGATCAGAGCCTACAGTAAATAAAAAATTGTAACTCTGAATTCCACTAAACCCTTTGCTTTCTGGTACCTTATAATCAAATTGGTATAGTGTTCTTGAAACCTCTTTAATTATTGGGATTATTTACTAAGATTAGAACTGCAAACATTTCCTTAGCGAGTTTTGCCATGCCGGGCCGAGTTTCTTCACACAGGAAATTGGCAATATCGTGACCTTTGTCATATCACAACCATTTTTTTTTGTCGTTAATACTGTTTTTTTGGGGATCTTCGATTTAGTTAAACCAAACCAGAATACACCACGTCTTTTCATCAATCGCACGGATTTTACAATAGTACCCTTCGAATTAAGCAGGAAAATTAAAGTTTCCCGTGAATGGGGAACAATCCCTATTCAAAGCTTCAAGAAACTGTGTTATGTACGCTTTAGCTTGATAACTTATACAGTTTTATGTAGCTTGAAGACAGTACTTTCAAATGAAGAAGTCGAAGTTTTGTTCATCACCCTACTGTACTACTTATATGTAGTCTTAGAAAACGACAAAGTCAAATTCGTACATGCAATCTTATTATAAACTTCAAACTCAGACTACATCCCGAGACGTCAAGAAAACCAGAGAAATTAAAGGAAGAAAATGATAATGGTCAATTTTAATTGGTATCTTCCTAATAAAGCATATAAATTAATCTATTTCTAGGCAGGTTATGAAAGGAAAAAATTAATAACATTAACAAAGCCATACTTATATCGAGGTCAAAATCCTTTGAAAACCATGTGTGCTTTATGGCGAACATTTGATACGGTATTCAAAAAATTATTTTGTATGCTAAGTGATCACAAACGAGGACTGGTTTGTTATAATTGCGATAATTTGTAGACTCCTAACTTTTCTTAGGCGGCCATAACCGCTAAGAATATAGACATAGTCATAAGTCAACTCTCAAACTTCCGTTGAATTACTTTGCTAAGAACCTTATAACAATTTTCAGGTGTTACAAACAGAACGATAAAATGAATCAAACAATCCTTACCTGCTTGATGTAAAAAAGAAATGAACTAAAAAGCCTTAAGTTATTTCGAAATTAAATTCTCTCACAAGTATTCAAGTAACGGAGATAACCGAAAGGAATAAAAAAAAAAAGAAACAACGCGGAAATTATTTAAACTTTCGTTTTTGTACTGATTATATAAAAAGGTTTGTCTTTCCCTCTACCCTTCTATTTCACTGTCACTGTGTTTTTTTTAAGAGTATTTTAAGAGTAAGAGTATTTTCCTCTTTTTTTTACCAAAATAATGAAAAACTTTTATTATATTTGCAAAGCGGGATAGAGTAACAGCAATAACAATATTACCATTTTTATCTGACATACCAATTTTTGCAGTTCTCATATTTATCCGTATTTCTAGCGAACGCAAAAAACAAAAGATTCTTTGAAATGAAAATCTCTAGGGTGTGATTAGTAAATATCTCATGCTTGAAGGCGTTAAGAAAGAAATGAATAGAAAATAAACAGAAAAAAACCACTAAAAACTTCATCGTGAAAAAAAATTATTATACCGTAATTTAAATCTATTTTTATGTGTATCAGCTGAGTATACATGCGTATGTATTTATGCGTTAAAGAAAAAAATTTACATTTTTTACAATTTTATCGTAAAATATAATCATATAACAGTGAATGTCGAGCGGAGTGGGGAGTATAAGCAAAAAGAAAAAAAGATAAATTTCCAAACTGCATTAAGTTCCACATTCACATTTATTCATAAAGTTTAATTTACTACCGCAGCAGATTACAATGGACGTTAAATATGTCCATAGAACACTCTTTTATTTGCGCCGTAAAAACCAGTACAATAAAGCTCTAAATGATGAACAGAGAAACCAGATAAAACAAAGAATTTATATATCGAGTAAATTCACTAAATATTGTAAAGCGATCTGCCCTGCCCTCCCATCTTTAGCATGATAATATTGAAGAAACTAAAACTTTAAAATCGGTAGGTTAAACAAGCAAGAAACTTAAATTCGTTTCGGACCGAATTTTTTATACCCATCACCGTTTACCGTAAAGAAGACAAAAAAAGCAAAAGATCAAAATTTTTATGCTCTATAACATAGACAGAGCGCAGTTGATTTCTTCTATTTTCAGAATAAAAGTTTTTGTCGAAAAGGCATGTGGGCGTTGTAGTCGTGTCCTTTGAAAAGTTTAGGTCAATTCCAAATTCTTTTGCAAATTTGTAGGCGATATCTTCATTTTCGCTAACGGGAGAATGTTTACCACAAATACTACAAAATTACGCAAACAGACAGATGGACAGAAGAACAGGCGGACGTGCTGAGGTGCATTCAAGTTTTCAAACTGGTCAAGAATTTGGATACTTTATGGGGGTTTTGAAGGGTTTTACGCATTATAAGTATATTGAAAACATAATTCAACTTTAATACATTATAATGTTGGATAGGCGTAGTCAACATTTTCCTTATTGTGCACAAATGCTACAGCATCGCCCCTAAAATATGCGTTCAAGTTTTTGTACATTTATCTGCTATAGTGTATGACTAATGAGCAAAAAACCAACTTTTCATTCTCTGTGAAAAACAGAGGTGCTCTCAGTTTACATGGTTCTGTGGGCGTGTCCTTCAATCGATTTTCAATACCAACCTTGATGTAAAAACTTCCAATGTTTCCGCCAAATTTGAAGTCTATAGCTTCACTTTTGCGGGCAGGACAATGTTTAGAACAGACATTACACAGACGGACAGACCGTGAGACGGTAATGCTTACATCGATTTACAATTTGATGCTGATCAAGATGTATACTTTGTGACGTCTCTGATGCCTCTTTCTGAGCGGTGCAAACGTTTCAAATACACACACATAACTCCCCTAATAAAGTAAAGTCGTGAATTACATTCTGCGTTGTATAAGCGTAACTTGTATTTTCCTATATGTAGATGCATTTGTGTGTTCATAAATACAAGTGTACTTAGGCTTTAGCTATTATTTGTGATAGAACAGCGAAGAATAAATTGTGCGCGCGTATGCATCCATACATATAAACGACTATTTATTTTTATGAGCCAACTCGTGTACTCGTATAACATTAAATGTATTCTGTGTAAAGATGCACAAAGCAAAGCAAAATTATAATGTATATACATATAAACGAAAAGTAAAAGTACATTTTCTTCTCAGATACAAACTATGGTACAGACAGACAGACAAGTCATTTCGGCCACACCAAAGTTAATGTCTTATTTTACCTTTGTGTAAGCTTTGCAACAATTGCTCGACCGACAAATTGTTTCATTGCCTTTCCCACAGACGCTGAAGCTGAGATGCTATTATTTCAACGATAGCCATGATGGTGCTGTCGTTGTTGTCGTCCTTAGTGTTGTTGAATCTCTTCTTCACTAGATTCTTCTGGGAACTACAACTCTCATATTTCCTCTTCTCTTGATATCTCATTCATATATACAATATTTCATACTACGAATTGTGAAACGTTTTTTGAACTATGCTTTTTTTCTTGTACTCGCCACAGGAGGTATATTAGATTATTCAAACGTTTGTAACGCGTACAGCTGTTCTATAAACTGCATATAATTTTGCCTAGCATGAGAAACGGACAGGGTCAGTTATCCATATCCGTCGGATTTACTGTGTATTCGCATCCTTTTACTTTTAACCCACCATTATACCTATAGCTAGCGATTGTTTCAAAAAGGAGATCCAGTTTTTTTATAGTATTTATTATATAATTACATATATTTATTAGTGCATGTTACATTTCGGAATCTATTTATATCCATCGCCGAAGGATGAGGGTTATTTTCATATTGTCGAAACGTTTGCACCGCTCAGAAAGAAGCATCAGAGACCTCACAAAGTATACACGTTGATCAGCATCAAATTGCAAATCGATTTAAGCATTACCGTCTCACGGTCTGTCCGTCTGTGTAATGCCTGTTCTAAACATTGTTCTGCCCGCAAAAGTGAAGCTATAGACTTCAAATTTGGCGGAAACATTGGAAGTTTTTACACCAAGGTTGGTATTAAAAATCGATTGAAGGATACGCCCACAGAACCAAGTAAACTAAGAACACCTCTGTTTTTCGCAGGGAATAAAAAATTGGTGTTTTGTTCATTACTCATAAACTATGGCATATTTTATGGGCGGCACTGTAGCATTTGTGCACAAAAATGGAAATAGTTGACTACGCCTATCCAGCATTAAAGTGTATCAAAATTTAATTATTTTTTCAAAGCCTTTATAATGCGCCAAAACAAGCTTTCGAATCCCCATAAAGTATACAAACTCTTGTCCAATTTGAAATCTTGAATGCACCTAAACATGTCCACCCGTTCTTTTGTCCATCTGTCTGCTTGTGTTATATCCAGCAGTTTAGTGAAAAACTTTTTTTGTAAGTCAAAGAAAGAGATAAAGAAAAAGAAATTTACATACAAGGCTCCGTTAAGATCAAAATCGATTTGTTCGATTTTTTTTTGTACTTCGTTCCTTCGCTTACCTATTCAGATTTGCAATTACGAACTCAGCAATTTACTTAGAATATCGAAAACGATCTTAAAACTTTTTCTATATTCTGGTTTGATAGAGTTCAAAATATTATAAATCTGTCTTTAAAATTATATATTTTTCTCAAGGATGCTCTTACACATAATGCTTCGATTATGCCATCTTTTGTTTAAACGTATCGCGACATACTTGTGAACGAGCTGCACTGGCTGTAACTTTGAGCAATGTGGCCTACTATGTTTTAACTTCAGCTATAATATTCTTACATTTATTGCGTACAATTATTTATTTATGTAGGGCAAGACTTTTTTTTGCAATAAAATCAACCAAGTGTTGAGTATCAAGCGATTCGTTTAGAGCCAAATATAATTTCTAGTATTTTTTTATTTTTTTTTTGTTGCGTATTTGTAAAAGTGTAGTAATTTCTACTTAAATGCTGGGCCAACATTACTGAATTGGTTTGCACGCGTACACCGTGTCACTTCTTCGAACTTGCAATAAATAGCCGCCAACGTTATTATTATTATCATCATTATCATCATCATCATCGTCATCATAATTATCATTAGGATCAATTCATTTGGCCGAGTGTCATCTCATCAACATTTGTATAGCTGCCAACATAAGTTCAGAGGCTTTATTTTGAAGTATATGGACAAACTATTCGCCGCAATTACACCACGTTCGTATGCACACGATTTATTTCTTATATATATATTATTTATATATATATATATTATATATATTATTTTTATAAAAAAAATATTTTTTTTCTATTTTTATGAATGTATGTATGTATGTACGTATGTTAGTGTATATATAACGATGGATATATGTTTACATTATACATCCTATAATTATGTTTTACAGCAGCACTCACTATTAATATCTCCTTCTTCTTTTTCCTTTACTCATTCATTTAGTTCATTCACAGAGTAGCGGAGGTAATGAAGGAAGTGTCGTTTCTGGCATAGTAAGCAAATACTATATATATTCTCCGAAGTGTTGTAACTAGATGTTGTTGCTCCGGCAAATAGATGCTTTTCACATAATAAAACTTTTAATGAATTTCATTTTGTATGGCAACAATGGCGATGTTTAAGTCACAACCAACGCGTACAACCGCTAAAGACATGTAACTGCTGCACTTTGAGTCTATTTGCAGTTATACATGACTTAACTTTATTCTTGTTTTTACTTTTGCTATCAAATAACCTATTGTTGCCTTATTGGCTTCATATTCTTTTTTAATGCTTCATGAGCCTTTATTTGCTGTATGCCATCGCATACTCTTTTATATATATATTTAAAAATGTACATCTGTCTATACATTTGAAGAACGTACGGTACACTCGTATACACCAGTTCTTAAAATAACAATGGTCTTAAAAAACAAAATGTATTTGTGTATGCTTGTAAGTTTTTAAGTTTACCTATCAATTGCAGAAATATTTTCAGTCAAGTGTTACAAGAACACTTCAAGTATAAGGTTTTTTTTTGAATGCGAGAAAAGTTATCGGTTCGCTCAAGATATCAAAGGAGAAACTGAAACAGAAAAAAGGAGCGGTTTACGCCCATGATGATTCCCTTTCTAAGGCTTGAATATGACATCCACCGAAAGTTATATAAGCAAGGTTAAATGTAAATTTAAAGGGCCGATACACTTACAAATCCCGTCTAAAATCTTTTTTTAACGTATCACAAAACCATATATAAAAGGTAATGGCATTTTACGATTTTGATAGTTTGTTTTTACATCCGTCTATACTTTAATCAAACCTTGAAGATAAATTGCATCCTAGGACCGCGCATGCTCGTTAGATTGTGCAAATCTAACAACGCGCAGGCGATATGTAATGCTTTCTCTTAAGCACATAAAAATTTGTAAAAAAAATGTTTTTTAATTTGTTGTCTTCTAACGTGCTATATATTAATATATACATATATCCCCATATATATACAAAGAATATTTAATGTTAATTATGTCTTAAATGTATTTTTATTTCTCTGTTTTGTATAATTTTCCTTTGCAATAATAATTTCACTTAGCTGACAGCATTTATTTGTAATTTTACTACTTTAGGTTGTGGAGAGAATTTCTGTTACTTCGCCATTATACCGCACGACCACCCACTTTAACTGCAAGCACTCACCCTCTGCTGTCACGTTGAACACATACAACTGAATCCTAACGTCTGTTATTTATTTTTTTGCTTTTTTGGTTTTTTTGTATAATTTACTATGTTAACGTTTCCTCCAGGCACGCTCATTACTTCCGCTTGGCATTTGAATGTGCATCACCCATCGCTTAACCCGATTTTTATACCATCACCGAAGAATGAGAGGTGTATTCATTTTGTCAAAACGTTTGCAACGCCCAAAGGAAGCATCAAAGTCCCCACAATGTATATATATAATCTTGATCAGCATCAAATTGTAAATCGATGTAAGCATTACCGTCTCACGATCTGTCCGTCTGTGTAATGTCTGTTCTAAACATTGTACTGCCCGCAAAAGTGAAGCTATCGACTTCAAATTTGGCAGAAACATTGGAAGTTTTTACGCGCAGGTTGGTATTGAAAATGGGCCAAATCGATTAAAATACACGCCCACAGAACCACATAAACTCATTACTCATACACTATAGAAGATAAATGTGCAAAAATTTTAACCCATGGGCGATTATGGGCGATGCTGGGCGATTTGATTGACTGCCTATTTGACCAGTTTGAAAACTTGAATGCGCCTCTGCGCGTCCACCTGTTCTTTTGTCCATCTGTCTGTTTGCGTAACTTTATGGTATGGTATGGTGGTAAACATTCTCCCGTTAGCGAAAATGAAGATATCGCCTACAAATTTGCCAAAGAATTTGGAATTGACCTAAACTTTTCAAAGGACACGACTTCAACGCCCACATGCCTTTACGACAGCAACTTTTATTCTGAAAATAGAAGAAATCAATTGCATCCATTCTATATTACAGAGCATGAGAATTTTGTTCGTTTGCTTCTTTTGTCTTTTTTTGGAGTAAACACTAATAGGTATAAAAGATTCGGTCCCGACCGAATTTAATTTTCTTACTTGTTTTTTTATTTATTTATGTTTTATTATACATATATTATATATATATATATGTATATATATATATATATATTTTATTTTTTCACTTTGGAGAAAGAGAGAAATTCTATTGCGCGCTGTAGTTAGTCATATTGGTGCTGCAGTGTTAGTGTGCAAATACACAAAATATAAAAAACATCCAGTGTTTAACTCGGAATGACCGGGCGATCCGAGCTACGATGTGTGTAACTACGTACAATGCACAAACGGGCATTAAGGTTCATACCTACATACAGGCCAGAAAAAGTATGCTGCATTGCGCGTTGTTACTGCTTCCTTCTCTGCGAACATTTCTCGTAGTTTATTGCATTTTTCTCTTTTTTTCCACTTGCTGTATTTTTATATATTTGTTTTTTTTTTTTTTTTGTAATCTCAAATAAAAATCCTTTCTTTTTATTTGAAGTTTTCAACCCTTTTTTTATGAATTCTATACACATTATCAGAAAGGTTAGGCAGTACATAGATAAACTTTGACGTACTTTTTGTAACATTAAAATTATACATACCGAAAATCTTGCATCGATACATTCATCTACATACATCGGGATTGTAAAAATTCTTAGAAATCTTAAAAAATTAATATTTGTCATGTTGTGTGCTAGGAAAGTACAGGTAAAGAATGAATTTAGCAAATGGGTTAAACTTTTTAGATTAAAGAAATAAATTCTAGGACTAAAAGTTTATAATTAATTTAACCAGAGAAATAAATTCTATAAACAAGGCTATCGGCTTTGTTGAAAACTTTGCCACAATTGAGATTTGAACCCACGACCACTCAGCTGTCAATCGAGATCATTTTAGGGTAATCATTAGCAGCCAAAGCTATCGGCTCTTCTTCGCTTTTTTTCAAAAGATAATTTAGATGATTGGTGCAGGGTCGCTTTCGTGAAATCAAATATTTCATTGTTATTCTCCAGGTTCTCCAAGTGCTATCAAGAATTTCAATGTTTGAAGGAAGCAGAAAAAAATTGGTAATTTCTAATATAATTACTGAGACAATACGAGTTGACAATTGAATGATTTTCAGATATCATGCTACTACATTACTGCCAGTGAACATATGCTCGCGGAACATACGACAAAACCGAGGGAAAATAAATTGAATTATTAGAATGTATGGGACGCGGATATTAAACGTAGATGCGAAGGCGACTAGATTTAACTTATTTACTTTTACTTCATTTCGGTTGCATTAAACGATAGTGAGAGTGGGTGATGTACGCATTTGTTTGTCTAAAGTTTCACTGCCTCGTTTCTACATTCAATTCAACATTCTTATTCGGTTTTCAATGTATGGCATTGCAATGGCTTGCATTTGCATTTTTATTTTTAATTCATTTTTTTATTTCCTCTTAATTTCGTTTTTGTTTTAATTCATTTGAAATTCATTGCATTCACTTTGTCCAGTTTTTAAGCACTTTCTTTTTTTCCTTACTTAGGTTTACTTCTCTCGTTGGTGTAATTTTCTCAATTGCTCCATTGCTTTAACTCTTCTTACACTTTGCCAATGTGTCGTGTTTGCTTGTTAAATCATCCTTTTACTTAAAAAGCACAACCTTTTTGTTTATGCTTTTATTACTACTACTGTACGAACATATATATATATACATATACTTTGCTTCTCGGCTTCACTTCTATGCATATTACTTTTCTAAGCCTCTTTCGTAATGCTTTATTGCAAAAGATGCCGTTTTATGTTTCCGTTTTCAAGGTTTTATTATCCCTTATACTCTCGCAATACCGTCTCACTATACGATTAAAGTGAAAACCAAAAAAATATCATATACTTGCAGACGATGCAATTTTTTATTCAGTATATTCTAACTCTTGCATCAACAGTAATCTCAAAAAGTATAAAATACGAAAAAAATAAAGAAATAAAAATAAATAAAGATAAAAACAAAACAAAATATATAAAAAAAAAAGAAACATTGCATCTAAAAGACCAAAAATAACCAACGATAGCCACAACAACTTTTATATATTAGAGTGGAAGAACTTTGTAGATTTTAATCTTTTTCGATTCAAAAACTTTTTCCTGCCAATGCGTTCAACTTGTCCAAACAGATGCACTTTATACCATTACGTACATATTACATGTGAATGTTGTTTTTGTTGTTGTTATTACTGTTGTTGGTTTGTTGTTTTTACTTTATCAAAACAATTGCAATCAATGCCTCTTTCAACGTTATGACCTCTTGTGGATGATTGTTTCAATTTTCCGGTGCTTGGACCAGACAAGTATTAAATGCAATTTTGATGGGTTTTGTGGCACTAAAACGTTGCTCCGGTATTAATAGAGTCAAATTAAAAAAAAAAAGTCTTTTCCTGGAAAATAGCAAACTTAATCAATAATTGAAAATGAAATATTTTAAAGAAAATTAAAAATATCGGATGTATTCAACTTACATTTATATGCGTTTTATGTAATGGCTTAATTCAGAATATATTGAAAATCTTTTTTCGACTATGGGACGCGTGATTTATAATCAGAGGAATATTTCCACGACTACGGTTATTTAACTTTGGTCAAGCTAAACGGGAACAATGCTCTGTCACATTTTGGATTATTATCCATTAAAACGTTAAGACTTAGAAAATCGCCTTCAAAAAAATGTGATTTAAATCTTCTGCTTTCAATGGATTATCGTATACATTGTAGTATACATATGTCACTTATGGATATGCATGAAAATCGTTCACTTTTTTTATTAATTGTGTGTTGCCATTCCCTTTACCGTCTTTGAAAATTACAATTAAGAAAATTCCTTTTACATCTTGAATCTATTTCAAGAATAGCAGGCAATAAGTTTTTACAAGTGATAGATAAACAGATGACCGTATCCAATTCGGCCTAGTACCACGTTCCGTTACGTGTTCAGTACGTGTACGGGCTTACAAAATTCTTTACATGAATAGAGAGGAATTGAAATGCATATAAAAACGAAACCATTTACGGTTTTTTCTTCTCCTCCTTCTTATTATTAGGTGTTTGCAAAAATTTTGATCAGCGACTCCTACAGGTCAAAATGATAAGAAATGGAAAATACCAGTGTACATAACGGTTGAATTCGATTGTTTTGACCTTCCTTTATATAAAATAGCAATTTTCCATTTAATATTATTGATTTATTCGGCGTACGACGACGCTAACCATGTAGCGCTTCCAAATTCAATACTTTTTTTGTTTATTTGAAAAAATCTGCTGCCCAAACCAAAGACGTTCAGAAGCTTATGCTGATACTGCTCCATCAATCCCAATTTTAGGTTTTCGGATCGACGGTTTAAAAGCGCCAAACCAATATAAGTTCTTTCGACATAATATCGCCATGTTTGCCCAAAATACAATAAAATGTTGCACAAAATGATGGAAACTGCTTTGATTAATATATATTGCACCAATTTTCCATAATAAATGCTTTTTTCAAGTGAAAAATTGATCAAAATTTTCACAAACCCCAATACTTTGATCAATACATAATATATCTGACGATAAAAGACACAGCATGTAAGGCAAATAGGGAAATTGTATTTGACTATGATCAAATGGAATATTATATTGTGTAATGCTGTTCCATGTACTTGGCCGATTTCTTCCATGTGGCTAGACCTTCGCTGTAGGATCACTTCTACAAATTACGTGGAAATCGGTATGGTTGTATATCTTTCAGTTTGCAACCGATGAACCAAGCTTTCGATTTTAAAAACAAAACGGTTCTCTGCTTATGTTGTATTCTAGTCGTGTGCTCCGATCGATTTGATCCATTTTCTACAGAAACCTATATACAAGAAAAACCTATTAGTTTGCCAAATTTAAAGCTGATATCTTCATTTTTGGCAACGAATGTTTACTTCAGATATTTACTCGGGTGGACAGATAGACATGTCTTATTCGTTTCAGAACTTTAGAGTGATTACGAGTATATGTACGCTAAGGGGACTCTAAAATTTTCTTCTTAGTGTTACAAAACTGAATATAACCTCACTCTCGGTGGTGAGTATAAAAATGCAATTAATGTCATGCGTGTGATCATATGTTGTCTTAATTAACACTTATTTCTCTTTCATGACAAACTTTACCTATTTTTTTCAACCTGGAAAGTAATGAATTTCGAATTGTGATTAAACACTTTAATGACCTCATTTATCTACATTTCTTCATCGCTACATAACACCACTGCACGTGGGAGCATCCTGAAGAATTTCTATAGGAAAAGTAATGCCCATTTCATCACAAGAACGTTATAGATGCACAATTATACTAATTAGTGCATGAATTGCTGCCGGTTCCACTCTTCTATACGCTTTCGGATCCTTTTCATGTACTTTTCTCACATTTATTATCAATCATTATTAATCAAAAAACTGATATGCATTCATTTTATTACTTCGTTTGTTGTAGCCAAATATATGTGTAAATCATTTCATAAAATATACACATTTTTGAATCCATCAATATAGTTATGCCTGCTCGAGAATTTATCTAATCGCAAGAATTAAGATAAAAGAAGACAAGAAATGAAGAAGACAAAAATTCATTGCATTATATTTAACGTCTATTTGCAATATTTCAGTGAAATGCCTTGCAGAAAATGCCTTGCTTCCTTTTGTAATTTTGTGATGGTATTGCCTTGAGTTGCTTAATTTACAGTAAGCAATTAATTTAGAGCAAGAGCTTGACATCAGCTACATTCGACTTGTCAATCGATGTTAATAAGTCATCTGGTAGATACGATGCTCTTATATATTTCGGAATAACGTAGTGTGTCCATATTGTAGTGCATGAGTTATTCAAATATATAAACTATATTGAGTACACTTCTGTGAAAACGTATTTGCTTTTATATTTTGATTAAGCGGCAATTATGGGCGTTTAAATAGTGAAACATGTTCGGCTAATAGCACTCAAAGTTAATAGATTTTATTGTAGTAATAATCTACTGGACATAGGGGTACAAAAATAAACAAACCAAAAAAAAAAATAGAGAAAAATACTTTGCCTACAATTATCAACGGAGGCACATTAGGTGACTATGTTTAAAATTAAATGATTGACTTTTATTTAATCCCTGAATCTATCTATCATTACGCCGCCATAAAAAATGCTCTTATGCAATACACGACGGCACGAACAAATAACAGAAGAAATGAAATAATAGGAAGAGAGGAAAAAAACGGAATTCGAAATTAAGAAATTATAGTTAAAGTTCAAAAAATGAACGAAAAATTTGCAGGTTTTTTAATTAGTCTGCCATTGGCAGAACTCCATGCATAAATATCTCTCTCATCAGAAAGAGAAACCATACCAAAACAATCTCTCTACTTTACATTTTGAAGTATTTTCTAATTTCCATTAAACAATAACAATAAGAACAGCAACATAAATAAACAAAAACATTGTACACATGAACGATACCATTGTATGCATATGTACATACGCACGCATATATAGCCACGTATGTACATGCAATACATTTTGATTCTCATCTACAAATGTAGTAGCACACACTCCGTCCACGAATTCAGTTTAAATTTGAATTTTTTCTTTTTCAACTTTTCTTTTTCTATTTCAATAAAAACAGAACGAAAATGTTCGCTTGCTTGTGTATATCGACTCCATGACTATGAATTAAAATTTCCAAATATAACCGAAAAAAAAAAAAAATTATATTAAAATCGCTTACGGTGTATTAGTGTTATTAATAAAATCGTAAAGCAATACTCATATATGTTATGCAATACTTTCGTTCCATAATTTGTTTTTTTTTTTATTTTGCTTGTATATCACAATTCTTTATATCGCAAAAAAGTTCGTGAATAAATAAATATGGGAGAAAATAAAATAAAATAGATCTTTAAAATCCACATTAAATTTAGAGCGAATTTTACGTATCCACATCCTACTGTACTTAACCTATAGCCAAAAATCGATCGGCACTAAACTGAAATTTCTACACGAGAAATATTATAATCTAATCGAACCGAAGACTTTTGAAAGCTTTTAAACCCCAAAAGCTCCGAACGCTAAACAAAATGCATCAGGTTTACCCAATCCTCTGTATGAATTCAACAACGATTAGACTATTTACATATGTCGACGAAAATTTCTGGCTGTCTTTAAAGCGCATTTATAAATACTTACCGCTGAAATTGCTTGCTTAATAAAATAGTTCCTAACGCGTCTAATTTTCTCGAAATATCCGCTATAGATAACTTAGATAGATATAAGTTTTAGTTGTTTGCAGACTGTCGTTCAGTGCATATCAAAGTGTAAAGAGATGGGATGACATTTACGGAACTGCGTGCTTTTTTCTGGTGTAATTGCGTTAAACCGGAATGGAATGCCTCTGAAGTTATGGACATGGATTAAGTTGTCTTGAAGTGAAGGTTCGTTGAGCTTTGAAACAGTTAGAAAGTTGTTTACAAGACTTCGCGCAAAATATTCCCATCTCAAAAACGATGAAAACTCGCTTACGACGGTCCGTCTTCAGCAAAAACAAACAAGAAATTGATCCTTAACTTAATCTGGGAAGGTCTACCGATTGCGATACATTTTCTATACCTACCCTTCCCGATTAGCTGTAGCTCGTGCCGATGTAGTCATATTTAGTAGAGCAGCAACTCTATCACGGGGGCATCCGTAGATGCCGTACCCGATATAAGACCCGAGACGCCTTATGAAAGATTATGGTGCATATTTCAATTATTAAGCTTTATAACAAGTTTATTCTAAATAAGCTTGAATGCTACCAAAAAAAACTGAGGAAATTTATTTGTACAAACTATCATATGGTTTTGTAAAATATCACTGCTTAACGACGTACAACATTATAACCAATAAGCTATCATATATTGTATAATATATTAAGCAAAGAATATGAACATTAATGAAGCCGTAGCGAAACTATTTTGCTTTATGGTCTTTTGTGCTTTTTCCGTCGGTAGTGTACTGCTTACATTGTGAAGTTTTTGCGGTATTTTGTGAAAAAATTATGGTAAGGGCCTTCAATATATAAAGGCGTTTTTCAACTAATTTTATACAGGGAGCTCTGCAGAGAGCATCCGCTTACATCTACAGGATGCGTTGGGACTTTCCGAACAAGCTCTAGTAATTGCTGATAGTAAGACGTCTGCGGGTTAGCATTGTTAGAGTCATGTGTGACAACTCGTTTGATGATTTCTTAGCACCATTTCTTTTAGATTTATATCTAATCGCTAATAGAACACCTGTGTTGCACCTGAGAATGGCATTCCAACGATGCAGAGATATTCGAACGTTTCTCGGCAAAAAATCATAGGTAGCAAGTAAAAATGCTATAGTAGGCGACGGTCTACCATTAAAAAGTCTACACCACTTCGCTTAGTATAATTATTAATACAGCGACTTTTCAAAATAAAACCAAATTTCATCAAAATATATTAAAAATTACGACCTATAGGTTGAACAAACGAATATAAGACGAACAGACAAACTGTCGATTCTCATTCGATCGGTATAATCGAAGGTGTGTCTGTCTTAAGTTTTTCTAGGTGTTAGGCCAAGGGTATTTAAGGAGAAAAAAATCTCTTTTTTACACGAATTGTTCTGTTTTAACACGATTTTAAATATTCTATGAATTCTTTCCTTAATATTTCTATGCATTCTTTTATTCTTTAATGTATATTTTACTCAATTGAGTTTGGTTTTTCAAAGTATAATTAATTTTTATAATATATTGAGTGAATTAAAACGTGCAAGCACGAAACAAATTCTTAAGTGAACTCTAGCAACATTCTTTTAATAGTGTTTATTATACTTTCAGTTGCTTTTTTAAGTCTGGAATCAATCTGCTATTTTTCCATTTATCCAACATTTTTTTAAAGAATTTTTTGGGAACATAACTGCCTTGCAAAAAGAAAATTAAGTGCAGAAAAATTAAATCAAATAAATTTTTCTAAACCGTATTAGGTGACGCTTGAAAATATTTTCTTATCTCAACTAGTTCCTTTAAATGTTGTAACAATATACCGAAACTCAAGTTTACCATCCATATTGATCAAATAACGTGACGTTCTTACTCTAGTTTTCCCCAAATATTATGCACTACTTATGCATTGGACTTGATAGCCCACTACAAATATCGGATTATAGTTCGAATCTTCTTGCGCGATAACAGTATCACTTTATTCGCAAGCCTATAATAATTGTGGTTTTATCGAAAACTTCTTCAACAAGTTGGCGTTCGCAAAGCATAAAAGTTAAAAATTGTTGTAGACATTATGTTAGTGTAAACCGTCGATATTTTTATAAAGCTCTTCCTGACATGCTACGATTTGTATACAAAAATATTTGTGGCGCAAAAACTACTTCGTGAGTAAAGAGTACAATACTTTCAATAACATCCAGTTTATTCGTACGCACCCCATAAACAATTCAGCTAATTCGGTTTTATCTCTTCATCATCATCGTGGTATATTTCTTTTGTCTATAATATTAAACCTTTTCTCTACAAATATAATATTAAAAAAATAAATTTGTTCATTGAAATCTTGTTCAATGCTTTTTGTAAAGAAATTTTCAATATAAAATCAAAAATTCATAAAAAAAAAAATTTTTTTTTTCTTAGTTATCTCCTTAATTCAACTAATTCTCGGAATATTCGTTAACTTGTGTGTGTATATACATTTAATTCAGGAGATTTCATTGAAAAAACTCAGCATCAGAACTAAATAGCAGAAAAAAATATATCAATTTCCCTTTTTCTTTTCTCTTTTTATACATCCATCTATCCACTGTATAAACCTTAGTTACTTATTTTACTATTGTTCCCGGACAAGAAAGAAAAAACTTTTAAAAAATCTAATGAAGCATATGATTCGATTAATATGAAAAAACTCAACGCAAAGAGCGCTTGCCTTAAATGGTGCCGCCATGGGACATGTGTTAATTTTTGAATTGACAAACAGTTTGTTATACAGCATATATAATTCTGTCATGTTTTCTTATTTCTAATAAGATTAAAAATCATTGACTTGAAAATTTGGAAATGAGACTAAGACTTACCGCTAATATAACAATAATCGTTTTTAATGGAATTAATACTTAAAAACAAAAAAAAACTGTTCAAAGACTTTTTCTCAGTCCTAAACAAAATCTTACTCTTTGATTCGTATCTGAACTTTTTCGAACGGAGAAGAGAAATAAAGAAATAATATCTTCTGTCATTTACAATCGAATCAATTCTTGTGCTTCCAGTAATGTCACTAAATAAAACTATAGCATAAAATATATGCACCCGGTTCGTGAAACGATTACATAATAACAGCTTTCATGTTTCTTAAACAGGGACCGAGTTCTACATACACTTTTTAAATAGATTTCGTTAAATCGTGCGCTATATCAAGTCGATGCTATAGCATATTGCGTATACTATATACCATAACTATAGAAATATTATTTTGAGTGCTTGCATGCATTGTGATCTTTTTGTCATTTATCATCAAGGCATTTATTGAGAAAAATTGGTACAATATATATTAATCAAAATATTTTTCATCACTTTCTATAACGATTTCCCATCTTTTGATGGGATCGAAAGAACGGCATCGCCTTATTTTCGAAGTTTTTCAGCATTTCGAAACCGCATACGAGTTAGGCCATGCTGCATTGATCTGTACAAATGGTAATCCGAAGGTGCTATGCCTGGTGAATACGCTAAATGCGGCGGAACTTTCCATTCGAGCTGCAACAGTATACCCTTGAAAGCTCTTGCAACGTTTGCTATGCAATGGGATGACTTTCCGTCTTTTAATCACTTTTGATGGACTTTTTCGCAACAATACATCGTTCGCTCTGGTGTGAATGTGGGCGGCTCTCCTGGAGTAACCAACGAGTTTTTGGGCTTGGGATTGTCGTAGTAAGTCCACTTTTCATCGCCAGTCACAATACGCCACAGAAAACTCTTCTTTTGCTGCCTGGCAAACAATGACACCGCAATATTGAACAGTTCGAGATGGCATTTTCAGTCAATTGATTGAAACTAAAACCGAAAGTTGGGATATGATGGAGCAGCATCACCATAAGCTTCTAAAAGTGCTTGATGGACTTCGACATCAGATTTCTTCAAATCAAACAACAAAAGTAACGAATGTCGAAAATGCAATTTTGAGCGTTCCACGATTACTGTTCATATACGCTGAATAACACAATAATACTAAATGGAAAACTGCTACTTTTTGTAAAGGAATGTCCAATTCATCGAATTTAACCGTTGGGTACATTGATACTTTATATTGCTTTATCATTTTCAACAATAGCTATCGCTGATAAAAATACACGCAAGCAAACATTTAATTCAATTTCATGCCATTTCCAAACGAATATATAACTGGCACAACACAAGATACTAGACATCATAATGCGACTTTTTCATGTCAGAGTGTAAAGTGTTGTAGGCTTCGTAGCCCTGCATAGAAGACATCGCTTAACTGCTTACAACAAACTGTTCTTTCGAACATAAAAAATGTCATATTCTAAGCAGAAAAAAATTCATTTGCAGAATAATTTATTTTGCCTGTTAGATTCGAAGAAAAGCCCTACTAATGCCAAATGTACTACAATATCCGAAAAAGGCAAAAAGCGATTATGTAGACCAACAGAATAATTACCATCGACGGCAAAGTCGAATATTCGACACTAAACATTTTCTTAATATTTAGTGGGAACAAAGAACCGTTGTTGCGATTGACTCAATCACGCGTGACAGTCTAAAATGTATCGTCACAGAATACACCAAGTATGAGAATGCTAAGCCATATATTTCGTAAAATGTGCAGTAAATGTAAGCTACCAAAAGGACAGGAAAGATTGGTGATTATTAATGAAAAATACTTGAAATAAAATATCTATTGCGAGTTTTTTAAATAAATCACTTTTCACTTTTATCATACACAACGGAAGGAAATTAAACCGCACAACCAATATCTTGCAATTTTCAATTTTTACAAAATTTTTAAAACATTCCTCTTTGTGCGTCTTGTTGATTTTCTCCAAATTGTAAAAACTCTGGGATAAAAAATCGGAAGCCTGCATAGAAACTCTAAACTGAATTCCAACAGTTTATAACTCAATGCAAAGAGATAAACTAAATTAAATTTAAACAACTGTAATGTATAAATACATCTATGTCCTCGCCTCTCCCCAAAAGCATAATAATTAGCAAAATTTGTTCACTTCATAATACTTGACCCCGAGTACATTTTCTTCTCTATATATTGTATAAAAGCAATAAAATATGTGCAGGTTTACTCGTTCTATTTAAAAAAAAGAAAAGGAAAAGTTACATAAAAATTGTTGAGTTAAGCTTATTAGTCACTATACAGTTACAGCATATTTATAATGCGAACAAACGCAACATATGAACGTTTAAAATGCATACGGTCGCATAAATTTAAGTACAACGGCATAAGCATACCAAATGTATTGCAATAAATCCTCAAAAATCTGAGCAGACAACGATTTAATAAGACCGCAACACACGATAAGCCTATTGTGAAGCATTTCATGAAAAAGCGCACCCTCGCCAAATAGAACGAATGCAAAATGCTATCAAAGTCTTATGATGTACTCTTCCTCGTAGTGTGGCCTTTAATTCTTGGACAGACATTAATATACATACAATACAAATCGATTTTTGACGCTTTACTCTAATATTACAGCATAAACCCGCACATATGCACACATTCATGGCGTAGTTTATTTAAGAAATTCCAATCACGTGTATTGGAAAGCAATAAAAAAGAAAAAGAGATACCGTGTAGAAAATGTTCAAGAAAACTGTATGAATGCTTAGAGAGAAGCAGTCTGCACACCAATTGTATTGAAAAGATGCTACCATAACCATCACCATCTCTATCATCATCTCCATCATCATCATTACCATCGTCGTCAGCCACATCATTAATAGTGCACGTGTCGTTGATAGACAATTGGTTGAAAATATTTGTGAAATACTAGAAAAGAAAAATCTTTTGATATATTGAACTTTTCTCACTTAATCCCTTACACATAACAAAGCCCACCAATTCATGCCGGATGATTGACCCAAAAAAAAAGAAGAAGAAACTCACAACCAGTAAAAAGTGTTCATTATCAGTAAATAAAATCCGTGTATGCTAATGTGAAATTAGTAAAAGTTTCATTATGCTCGTTAAAACTTTTAGCCCAGATTAGATCGGAGCTGTGTATGCTGTCATGATTATCACCTTATAAGTTACGAGAGTTAAAAACGTTTTATTTTACCAAAAACAAACATTTCAAAAATCTATTAAACGGACAATCGAGTGAAAGTACAAAACGACCACATGCTGCTCTTTTAACTAAACTAAACACAGCAGCAGCATTTTGATGCCGTCATCGCCACTATCGTCCCGACATACAGGTCACCCAGACTCGTTGATGGCGCCCAAATTTTTGTACAAAATATCATAGAAATAACTTTTGGTTGCGAGCATTTATGTACGATTTTGTGTATACGTTTATCGAAAGAAATGCTTTCTGTTGAAGGCATATCGTTGATATAAACTGAAATTGTACGCTTTACCGCCGAGCAGAGTGTTAACTGTTCGATTTGATTGCTTTCGAATGCGTGCGTGCATGCATTTGTTTACCAAAAAATATGACATGGTATCTAATTACTACCGTTCACACACACATTTGTGTTTGTACATAAATTTAAACAAGCAATCGTTTTTATGGAGACCCTGTTAAATTTTATGATTGGTGCGGAGCCATTTGTTTACACTTGTTAGTAGTTCATAGTACATGTTCGACAAACATGGAGACTCTTATATGTTAATCCCCGTCATTAAATATTGTACATATACCATCATCATCGTCATCATCATCTTATAAGAGTTTACATTTTTAGCGAAATGTGTTCGTATGTGAAATTAAATTTTTATTTGCGTTATATTATAAAAATTCTAATAAAAATAGAAACGAAAGGGATTAGAGCGTAACATACCTGTACTGTAACAGCTTAACAACATATTTTTGTTTACTACACAATAATGAACTTTTCTGCTTTTTTTTATTATTAATCAATCATCTCAATATTTAATATATCGCAAAATGAAAAGCGCATCCAATGAAAATCGTTTAAAGTATACATATGCATGTATGGCTACTTTTTACGATCTCCCCTCACCTATACTTTTTATAAAAATTCCAAATGGGTATGTGTGTGTATATATATAAAAGACCCCAGAATGGTAAAGAATTTCCCGCATTTGCTTATCTTTAGGAAAAATCATAAATTTTGATGAATAATTTTTAAATAACACCTTTCATTAGTAAGTTTTTTTTTAAATTTCTTTTAATTAAGGGTCTTTGACTTTAACATTTTTCACTCTGATCAAAGTTTGTTTAATAATATGTGTCAATAATGAAAACAGCAAGTAAGCAGTGATACCTTATAGTCTTTTTCATTGCAATCTTTATTGTGAGTTTAATTTAAGCGAAATGAACCTTTGGATAACATTAATTCGTTACTGCCCGACGTAAGTGGCACCCTGCACTTATTCTCATTCATTACCACAATTAAAACAAGTAAAAACCGCATTATATCCGGGTAAGACCGACCTTTAAATACTCGACATTTCGCAATTTTTCATTTATATTCATGATAAAATTCTTTTAATGACTTACTTTAAAAATCGACCGAAGGCCAATGTAGCCTAAATTTAATAAAACTAATTTTGTTTTTCTATCACCGAAGGGAAAAGTATAAATTCATTTTGTCAACACGTTTTTCAGTTCAGCAACAGAGATTGGTTTTTTGCTTCTTACTCATAAACTACAATAGCTAAATCTTCAGAAATTTAAAGGTATGTTCTCTAGGCGATGCTGTAGTATCTCTATAAGAAATGGGAAAAATTGACCCTCTCAATTTTATAATGTGTCACAATTTAATTTTTCTTTCAAAACCGTTATATCGCATAGAAACAAGTCTCAAAAACCCCATGAAGAATGTAAATGCTTGGCCAGTTTCAAATTCGAATTACACGTAAGCATGTCCATCCGTTCATTTGTCCGTCCGCGCGACTGTGTAGTTGCAGCCAACATTTTCCCATTCGCAAAATTGAGAGTAACGTCTACAAACTAACAAAACAATTTCAAAAGACCCAAACTTTTTGAAGAATACCCCTGCGACGGTCACACGTCTATGTAACAAAATCTGTGAACACTTTTGCTTTCCATATTTTTTGCTTAGTATTCATAAGGCACAACACATACAACATATAAATTTTCACTTTTATTCTGAAAATAGAAAAATTCAGTCGCGCCCACCCTATGTTGTAGAGTATGAAAATTCAATTATTTTCCTTTCTTTTATTCTTTTGTCGGTTAAGAGTGATAAGTATAAAAGATTCGGTCATGACCGAATATAAATTTCTTTCTCTCTTGTTTTTTTTTCTACAGTTTCTTCGTCACTTATTTTCATTATTCAAGACGAAAAATTAAATTTTCCTGTCATACAAAAGCTTACTGATCTTAGGAAATCTTTGTATGGAGTGAAGGTCCAAAAATCAGGCGTACATGATCCAAATTTGCTGCAGTTAATTGTTCCCATTTTTCGCCACATAAAATCTTACTTTTCATAGAAACATTTATATGGGAGGGGGTTAAAAAATGTATTTAGCCCATCTGATCCAAATTTTTCACATCGGTTTTGTATGTCGAAGTACTACTACTTAGCGATTCTCGTCGACAGATTTTTCAAATTGCAAAATTTCTTCATATAACGGCTTTATCAAAATGAAGGGTTAGATGACAAGAATTCGTTCGATCTAACTCATTTTCAATAAAGTTCGTGCTTATCGCATGTCATCATATTATCGCAGAAAAAAAATGTAACCTATAGGTTGCGCAGAAAAACACATAGAGAGACATCAAGCAAACAAACGCACAAGCAAACTTAAGTCAAAATAATTCTGAATCAATCCGCATAATAAAAACGAGCAAAGATCATTTCAAGTTTCGCCGATATGCAAATAGGAAAGTTTTTGTTGGCCAACAAAATCTTTGAGATTTATGTAATTGTTCACTTTATTTACGCTATTGTTGCTGAATCAATAATCTTTGTTTTTGCCTGAACAGAATTATTGCTTAATCCTTAACAGTTGAATAGATGTGCAAAAACTGCAAGAGCGTACATTTGAAGGTAAGTGCACGCATACCATTTAATATATCGATGCAACCCAGCAGCCGGGTTTATAAATCATATATTATCAAGAGGTACGATATAAAGAGGTGTTGATAAAATGTTACTTAAAATTGTTTATAGGTTATGTAAAGGGTTAAGAACTCTTTAGTTGATAGTGAAAACATCAAATTTAATTCACTATCTATTTAAACCCATTTAAAGTTACCCCATTTTAATTATCATATATTTTCACAATATATTTTTTTTCTCGTGACGAAAACGCAACTTTTGTTTCTGTAAGTGTAACTGCAGTAATCGTTACCGATAGAACTTTTTACCAAAATTGAAGCTTGCTAAAGGGTACTATACCTTATGCTACAGCCACAACAAGCACGCAAAAAGATATTTGATAGTGAAATATTGTGTCATCTAAGCAAATTAAAAATAACGGAGCAGTTGATGAACGATTCGGTTAGGCAAAAAAACTTCCATAGAAAATATTTGACGTGGAGATTTAATAACTTAAACAACGGATAACAAATCATTAAGAATACGGACGGGCGGACTCAAACTTTAGTAAAATAGCAAACTGATTCCTTACACAGTTTTCGCAAAAGCATTTTGATGATGAGAGACCAGCTGGATATAAAATTAAAAATGTTTATGTTTCTTTGTTTTTCCTTGTTGGTGACCATGTTTACCGAAGACATGTCTACCATTGCATATATACTTAATTTTGAATGAGATTGTATTCAAGATTTATAAATAGCCTCATCAGCATTAACCCTTCTCCAACGTTTTTGCATAAAATTGGGAAAGAATGCAGTAAGAGAAGTGCAATCTTCGAAAAGAATGTTAATTACGCTATTAGAAAATAAATTTATAATACGTCAGAGAAGCAGATAATTGGATGCTGTATCCAAAATTACTATGGAATAATTTTCCTCCTTAAGAATCAATCGAAAACTAAGAACTATTTGTTGAATCTTATACAATAATAAATGCTAACTAACATAAGTGCAAAAAATGAATCCGGCCATTCTAACATAATTGATTTGTATTATTAAAACTACGATGTCGACGTATAGCTTCGAAAATCAAACGTGAATAATTGTAATCTGCGTAAAGGCAAATGCATGGGAAAAATCCTTTTTAAAATGACATAACAACTTCCTGTTGTCTTATACATTTAATGTTTTTGCTGTTGTTGTTGTTGTTTTTATTGTATAACTGGAAAATTAATAAATAACATGTCTTTAATAAACACTTAAAATATCCGTTAAATTACGGCAATTACTGTTATTATTGTTATGAATATAGGGAGATGTTTATATTATCACAAAAATATCTCCCTTTCTCTTGACATATATGTATGTATGTATGTATGTATGTATGTATGTATGTATGTATGTATGTATATATGTATATATGTATATATCTAAAGAACATATACATATATGTTTATGGTAAGTACATGACTTGTGACATGACAAAGCATTAATGTAACTTATAATACATATGACAAAAACTTTATGAAACCATTTTAAAGTACATATTGTTACACACAAAAATGGTTCAATATCAATATTGTTCAATAAATCTGAAGCAGAATGTGCAAGTCATTGAGAGCAGCAAGTGCAGATGATAAACAATAACAACTGCAACAACGCTTTTAAATATCTTTGTCGAGAAGAGTAATATATACATATTTTGTATATTTAAATGTGTATGTATATATAAAGCAGTAAAAGGATATATAAAGAAAAGCCATGATTAAAATGTAATATCATCAATTTATTGTTATTTTACCATAAAGCTTTGGAAATAATCTGTTAAGCTATTGCTGCGAATAGCCTTTTGCTTATATCATATAAAATATATATAGAGATGCGCATGCAATTGGTAGACATAAATACAAACATATACTTAAACAAAATTGAATATTCTATATGCATGTATGAATATTTGTACGCTAGGTTGAGTAAAGACATAAAGCAAAGACAATAAATCACTAAATGCAGCCTTAGGCATATAAAACTTTAACAAACCATACATACATACCTAAATGCAATAAACTCACATATCATTGCATTTGTAAAGTGGTCTGCCTCTTCTTTCTCTGTCTGTCCCTATCTCTTTCCTTTTCTCTCTCTCTCTCTCTCTCTCTCTCTCTCTATCTATGTATCTATCTATCTATCTCTATCTATCTCTCTCTCTCTCCTGATTTCCCTTTGCCGATTCTTTCTTTCTCCTCTTTTCATAATCATGACTTGGTTTTTGTTGAAGGACATATTGCAAGTTGGCAGTTATGTCGACATGCACAACATGCACTAACATAAAAGTTAAGAGTCAATTGATTTGCTTACTTTCTGAATTTTCAACCAAGTTTAAGCAATTTCATATATACACTCTTATCAAAAAGTCTTCGCACAAAATTTTAAATATCCATTCAAATTTATTATGTATATATAATAATAATAATAATTATTATAAATAATTAAGTTCAGTAATAGATTTATCCATATAATAAAAATGTAACAGTAAATAACAACGATAGTGAACGAAAACAAAAATAAAGTTACCGAAAACCAAGATAGTTGTATATAATTGCCTTGGAACAAATCTTAAATGCCCACAATCGAAGGTGATTACAATTTACAAAAAAACTCGCAAAGTTTTTTATTAATTGACGCTGCTCTATTAGTTCAATAATCAGGACAATTTTTGATATAAGCCTTTCGATGGGCTACGTTGCTACTGATTTCAAAGAACTGAGTTTTTCCATATAATATTTGCGCCACCGTTGACGGCCGCACTTAGCTAAATTAGATTAAAAGCTACACCGATGGATATCAAAATAGAAAAATACGTGAGTAAATTTCATATATACATATTTACATATTTATGCATTCTATGAATCACTTCCTTACCTTTTTGTTATATCCCTTGCCCTTATATCTTTTATATTCATGAAAAGCATCCTTCAATCAATCAATTAGTTGATGAGGGACGGTCGCCTTTTGTCTCCCATTCAAGAGTTTTTCAAGAACCGATGCCAAATATCGCCAAAACATTATAGACGGTAATCTCGCAGTAACGATATCTTTATGCTCTCTCAATAAAATGGTATAACCTATTAAACCGTAAAGCAGGACTTGAAGTATTAAACATTGTATTGATTTTTTGATTGTCTCCGCTTTACTATGCTTGTTCTACATACAGATATTGAGTTAAAATTTTTTACTAAAGAATTTTTTTGTCCTGAAATGATTTGAAATTTGCGACATTAGTACAGCACAAATATAGTCGTTGCTCTTTTTCTCTTTTATTAATACGCAATTTAATTTGTGACATTTAAATGAAAAAACTGACTGTAAAAGAAGCACTTTAATTCTTGCCTGCCTTTGCTCATTAACGCTAAAAGACACTTTAATACTTGTAACATTTTTTCTTTACATATCTTTTTTTTTTTTGACAATTTCTTATAAAACTTTTGCACTACACATACATCAATTTATAATGCAATAATTTGCAAAAATCAGAACATTAAAAACACGTGATATTTCATTTGCGAGTGTTTGCGAAATTAAAACACTTGATAATGATATGTGGAAAGTGAGAGAGTGAAAGTATTACCATATTTTCCGAAGATAAAAAGTTATGCAGATGCGTGTATGACTTACTAAGTTTCTAGCATAACTGTAGCTGATAGAAATAAGTTTTATTAAATATTCGGAGATATTAAAGAAATTTAGAGTTGAGGAAAATATGGCAACTAAAAATAAAAACGGAAATGTACATGTTTGGCTTGTGTCATATATTTTAATATGTACGATTAGCTTACGTACGATATTTGTTTATAATTGTCTGGGTAGAAGATCTACTTATTTTACCTCTTAATCGCACATCACATGGAAAGCCATGTTTCTATATTTTATATGACATTTTTATTTCACAGTATTTTATAAGTATTTTATAAGTAAAAAAATTGTACGAGCTAGAAACGTCATATATATAGTGTGGGAGACATATGACACTTGGTAGCTTCGTTGTAAACGCCAGAAATAAATTCGTGTTTACTAAGTTCTCACGCTTAAAAAACTAATCAAGCCTATTTGTGTTTTCTCCCTACGCCTTGTCGATTTAGTGTTTTAGTTGTTTTGATCAAATTTGATTTTGCTGCACTTTGACTGATTATTTAGTACAATCTGACAAATGTCTAGAAAAAAAATGTTAGACTCGAAAACTGCGAAAACTGTCCAATAATTATGCAAACAAAGAGATAAGCTGGCAGACATATTGTTGGTGACATTCGTCCTGATCAAAAACCTATAAATTTTGTAGAACCTAATATATCTAGAGAGCCGGATATAATTGTATACATATATAAATCGTAGTGTTGATGTTTCGTAAATTTTTCATTGTTCCTTTCGGGCAAAATTTTTGTCGAAAGGCCCAATACATAGTCGGAAATTTTACTTTGTTCAAAACTTGAAACTGGGCCATAGTATTTTTATTAAATCTCTAATGATGTTTTTACCGCCACTTACTTGATGAACCGAACCAGCTACTACACATTCACATGGGAATTCAAATGGTGTTACGAAATCTTTGGAAATGAGGAAATAGGTAACTTATTTTTGCGTGCTTCTTCTCTGCTTTTCGACTACTGCATCTATTTTTGAAATTCTCTAAACATGGTCACCCTCTTCTCTACTCTTTGTTTCAAAATTCTCTTTCTCGTTCGGAATACACTCTCAAACAAAATCCGAAATGGTAATATCGGACAAAGTCGTTTATTTACTTAAAATGCAAAAAAAAACTTTAGATGTAAAGAGAATTTTTTACATTTTGATTGCAAATAATTTTACATTTATTTAAATATATGCAGAAACTTAAAGCAACTATCAAATGTTATATTTTATTAGAGGAAGTGACATTAAAATCTTATATATTTTGTAGAACAGAAAATATCCGAAAACATTTTAAAAGTACTGTGAACCGCATACAAATGTACGTAGGGACATTTGAATATTATATTATTATGTATCAGACATTTTGGTAAATTATTGATTAAATTTTTGAGGATATATATGTTATTTATCAGTAATATGAAATTATTACGTTTTTAACAGTTTGATGCTTACGAAATTGGCAAATTGCATTATTTGAATCATAATCGGCTTTTGCCTTAACTTTCATCATCAGACTCTCATCATTATTGTTGTCATAGTTTCTTTACGTTCTGCATCATAAAAACTTTGCGTACACTTTTCTGAAGACATTGCAAACATTTATGAATTGCATTCGAAATTAGTCGAATCTTTAAGAAAACACGTCATCGTTCCTGTAATTATTATAATAAATAAAAATGTATATAGTATGTATAAAAAAAGCCTGCACAGTTAGAAGCAATAGCGGACATCGAATACAAACAAGCATTATTATACGATATATTTACATAACTTTTATAAATGTCTGTGCGCAATTTCATAATTCCAGAGAATTGATGAAAATGTGTACAACATTTTTCGGTGTAATTTCATTCTACGTTAACTATACATAGGCAACGGAAGGCCCTTTTTAAACTTGATTAAGATATTTAAAAAGTTTGAAATTTTACTATTTCGGAGTTGTCCTGAGCTTATCATATTACAGCTCCTTCAAAAATAAAAATAAAACCGCTGGCGTCGCCTATGGCAAAGCCTACGCCCCGCCAGGAAGAAATATCTCGCTGGAATTGCATGGAAATTCTTGTTTTTATTTCTGTTTAATTAATTTTGCGATTACAAACAATAACATCCCGATCGATAGACGCAATCGAAAAACACGATCCCGACTATGAAAATACATGTACGTATATACGTATACATACCTACTGAAGTCCATGATCCGAATATTTGAGTATTACAAAAGAAGAAACAGCAACATCGTCGGTCCACTAACTCAAATAACAAAACTTCATATATCTTGTAAATACCATACTTTAAGTAGAGCTTTGGTTTAAAAGATCCAGTTGCCTTGGTTGTATGCGAATCGTCAATAAATCCCGTCAATATTAGTCTTTTTTTTTATTTGAACAAATGTTGGTAGAAGAGGAAGAAAACAGCTAGTATTACATTTGCATGTTCGAGTTGAAAATGAAAACATTCTCGCCCTGAAGATACTTACATAAAACCACAACACAGCCCATACTTTAAAAAACCCGATCCCTTCTTTGCTTCTCCTATTATTACGAGTACACAAGCCACTGACTAACGGAAGCCACACTATATCTTCATGTCCAGAACGTCAAGGATTGCTGAATCTTCTACGTGGACAACACCAAAGTACAGTGGATTGTAATCACTTCTCCCGCGCAATAAGAGATAACACCATGTTTTGTTGTCGTTAAAGTTTATCGTATTTACTCGACGGTATTTGACTATTATGATAATATCATAATTTTGCGTGTCATTCATAATGCAATATTTATCCTGTAGCTCGACAGGGCAAATTTAAAATTTTTTCTTAAAAGCGATCGTGAGGCACGTATTACTGTCGCCAATATATTAAAAATTTGTCATCCACTAGAAGTCGGTAATGAACAGCAGAAAGGTTGAAAAAATAGAACTTTGTCGTACTCCCGCGCGTGAACCCATTCATTCGACTACAATTTTTATCTAACGCTTTTCAGAAACTAAAAAGAATTGAATGAAATTATTATCGAGACCTAATGTAAGAACCTTACAGCCAAGTGCATCATGCCATACTCTGACAAATGCTTTGGAAAGCAACGATGTTACTTTCGCCAAAATGGTAAAGAGATCTGCCCGCCTTTCTACGACAATCGAACGTTAAATCCCCCATGGGCCTATTCTTGCGAAAGGTTACTAATTATGTCGTCAAATGCCAAATTAGCCATCAGACAATTATGGTTTTCATAGTTCTTGTTATGACGAACCAGATTGCAGCTGAATGCAAATTTGCAGAATAAGTGGAGTTACATTCCTAGAGTTCCTTTCTAGTTGAGAAACTGGGAACATGGCAGGGCTAGCAAAATAGACACCACAAAGATCTGCTGGAATTTATCAGCCCACTGCTTAAAGACAAGGGCCATCTAGCTCTGGAGAATATGTGGGTATTACGACTGGCAAGTATCTTATTCGCAGCTGACGTTGGCAAATTGTTGCCATATTTTTCATTGACGTCATAGCTCCATTGATGTTAAAGTTTTACTCAGTATAAGGATTAAGAGCTTAAGGTCAAGACCATATAAATAAACAAACGCTCATTCGAAGATATCTTAAAGTGTGTTTTAGAATTTAAAATTTATGTTGTTCAGCTTTAGTTTGTTTAGTTGATTGATAGCAAATCGATTTCGCACATAGCTAATCAGCCGCAAATGTGGAACGAAGTTAAGGGCTTTTATTCAAATCGACAATAAATGATTGACAATAAATACGTTATGTAATAAAAAAAATATGTATGAAATAAAAAAATTTTTCACAAACCAGAATTTCTATTTCGAATAACTTTTCAGGTAATTTAACATAATCAAAAACAAATATTTTGCTACCCTTAACCTTTATTTGTCCTTTCTGTTTCCTGTATGTGAATTCAATCGTGCATGCGGTATACTGCATCTGTCGTAGATAAGAGGGCGAAAAATGTTAATATGAGAAAAGAAAAAAAGACAAAAATCAAAGGAAGGGAAAGCAAAAGAGATGCTCAGAAATTCAATTTTACGGAATCACGAAACGTATTAAGAAGCATTTTTCAACACATTCTTCGTACATGCAAACACAAGCATTTATACACATCATTGATGTTAATGATGATGAAGGCTTTAGATTGTATTGTCTTTTGTCTGGAATTGCATTTTTTCAAGGTAATTTCATACGTTCCATTTCCAAATGTCAGTTAAGACGATTGGGCACGTGTCATATATCCTGCATATGTCTATTTCCCGTTTTTTGGTTTAATTCATCTTACAGATCTTTGACTTTTGCTACTAATAAAAGCAACATAAACTATGAACTATCTGATCATCTAGTCATAGATGCGTGCAATGATGAGTTTGTGTGATAAATGCATTGTGTTCAATTTCCGTTGGTCAATTTCCGTTTCGCATTCCGTAAAATACATTCTGGTTGGAAAGTACAGCTTAAAATAGATTAATTTTCTCTTGCCTTCAAGCATTCGTCGATTGCTGTCGATTAAATTCTTTTGATGTTATTCTTGATATAAATTCAAGCTGAATTTCAATTACAATCAGGATTTATTTTAATGGAAATGATGAGGGATGCGATGCATTCGCCATTAGTTTCAATTTTCGTAGTTAAGTTATAATGTATATATATTTACTTACAAATGTGTATAAATTATGTAAGATACATTGAGTCAGGAAAAATTGTGCCACAGGTATAATAGTTTTGGCTTATATATAACATAAATGTATGAATGCAGAGGATATATCGCCTTATAACCAACCTATATAATATAACTTTTCACATCAAAATAATATCAGTATGAATAAATTTCACCTTAACCCTACTTAAAAAAATCCAAAGAACGTTTGCGCTGATCTTTTGCAAGGTTTTTCAAGGTACGTCAAGGGGCATCCTATACGATATAGATGAATACATTTCAATATCTTTAACACGCTCAAGCTTATATCTGCACAAGAACAATTTGTAGAAATCTGTAGAATATGAGCTGGGCACAAATTATCAGGCAGGTGTGATTATAACCACAAGGATCTTCTTTTTTTTATTCATCATTGAGACATGAAGATGTATTTATTTTGCCATAACGCTTGCAACATTCAGAAGAAAATTCAGGGTCTCTATAAACTATATGTAGTCTTGATTAACATCACATTCTAAATCTTGTTAAGCTTGCCCGTCTATCTCGCTGTCTATAGCAAACGGTTTGCTTGCAAAAATGAAATTGTCCGCTTCGAATTTGACAAGAGCATTGAAAGTTCATAGACGAAGGCAGTTATTGAAAAATGAGCCACGTCGGTCTGAGGATGCGACCACAGCACACCAGAAAGTGAGAACACCCATGTTTCCTAAAGCAAAAAAAAAAAAAAAATAGCTTTGTACCTGTTACTCCTAAGCGAAACACTACAAAGTTCGATTTTCTGTGGACGATCCCATAGTACCCGGACAAAAATTGCAAAATTCGATCACGCCCACGGGATAGTACAGAATATCAAAAGTTCGTTTTCCTGGAATTCGTGTTTGTCCATACGGGCACTCGATATACATCATTCAGCTGTAGCCAAATACAGTTAACTTGCGCGACAGACAAATGTCGATTTATTGGGTGTATATAAACCCCGTTGTATCTGAAAAAATTCGACATAACCGTTACTGGAAATTTAGCAATTAAAGCAAGTAGGGCTCGAAAGAGTTGTACGTATAAAGTATGGAGACAAAAGAAGGGTAACGAATAGTAAGACGTTTTCAATTCTTTTAATATCCTCTAAATGGGTTTTACAGTATTTAACCGAGTGTTCTTACGCTGCATCAGTTGTTGTGACTAACAAAATATAAGCAACACCACGCTAATGGTTTCGTTTCGGAGTATCGTAGTATATCGTTTATTTTTCGTCGTTCAAAGCACTTAAAATTAAAAAAAAAGGCTTGTGATTGGCATGTAATATAGTCACCATATTATCTTGAATATCTAAAAACTCTCAATATATTCATCCGATTTAATATTTTCTTATTTTAGAAAGTTTCCTCTAAATTGTTTCATCCAGTTCTATAAAAAATCTGTTCGAGGGTCTAAATTATGTTTTTTATCTATTGTGGACCCGTCTTACGGCCTTTCCCTAAATGCCAGCGTACGAAGTCATTCTTGATCAGCAAACAAGCATGCCGAACCGACGAGCGTAACGAACACGGCTCAGAAGTTCATGTTGGTCAGAAATATATATGTATATGTCTAACAAGTTATCGCCATCTTTAATGGTTAGGTATATATATTATTATTAACAATTTGCTAGCTTTAGCAGATACTGTTCTAAAATTAGATAAAAATATGTAATCAGGTCTTCTCAAAGTTTAATACTAAAGGTTTATCAATAGCCGAACTAGTACCTTGATCAGTTGGCAAATATTTTAGCGAATCTTTAAATGGCTTGTTACTGCTCTTTTTTTTTCAAATATTTCTCGTAGTTGAGTTTCAAAATTGGTAATGTTTGACACTAATAGCGACAACAATATGTGAAGTTGTTGATAGTACATTGCAACAAAAAGAAAAAAGAAGCAAAATAGAAACATATTTATAACAAACAAAACACTGGACCTCTCTTCAACCCTGACTTTTGAAAATGATTTATGATCATTACGTTCGTTTGCAGCCATTCATACACATTCACTCACTCACTCATATTACGCATGTAATGTTGTTCCTCAACACAATTTGTGATAAACTATAGTTTTTATTCGCTTTTCCTAAAAAGATAAACTACCAACCATCTACATTGAATATGCAACAACAATAACAACAATCTGTAAGCTTTAGATTAGACCTCATTCAACACATGCCCTAACGTATAACAGTAACGTATTTGACGCATTTTTTGCAATTTACGTATAAAACATATATGCATTCAAATATTTATAAACATGGTGACTTGCACACACAGGCGCTTTACATTCTTTTGTGTTTACACTTCGAAACACTTCCATCTACACGGCCTTGGTCGCGTATTAAACTGAGTGTCTCTTGGGAAATGTATAGCAGGAGATAAATATTGTACTGCCATAAAACTCAATAGGGGTAATCTGCAAATAAAACTACGCTTATGCCTTTTTTTCCTCATTCGGCAGACGTATCATCAACCATGAATTGTGTATATGCGTGTATGAATGTGTGCAAATATAGAAAGTATTATCAGCAAATACAATAGAAAATAACAAAAAAAGAAACACATACAGTATTCTTAGGTTTGCTTTTCAAGTTTAATAGTGCTGCAGATATTAATGAAGTGTATACAAAATACAATCGCCCCGTCAAGCTGACAGAGCCACTCATATATATATACACTTTCATAAGTACATAGATGTATGCATACACATGCATATGCACGGACGCACTCAATAAACTACCAAAAGAAGAATGAGTACTTATGGAATATCTCTATGCTATAGTCAGTCTTCTGTGTGTCTGGTTTAATAAATGTTCTAAAATCTCACATGGGTCGTATATACTCATCGGAGTGTCTAATGTCAATTGGGAATTGTTTTTCTCTGTGCTATTATTATTGCAGTTGTTGTTACTGTTGCTGTAGTTGTTAATATTGTTTGTCATTGTGTTGTTATATAGCATTGTGCTTATTGTTGTTATTATTGTTTATTACAGTTTAAGAGCATTGATATCAATATGGTAACATTTCTTTTCGATCATTCTCACACAACACAGCAGTCGAAAATATGCAGACGCATATACATACAATACATATAAAAGCGTAAACACACACATATGCATGCGCATAAATCCTTTCTCTCATCATAATCAAATGCCGTTGCTTCTCGTATATCAGTTACTTGCAACAATGAAAATGATTTTCTGTTATTATTGTTCTTGGTGTAAATGTGACTTTTGTGATAGATATCGCAATTAAAATTGGAAAACTATAATTGCAAATTTTTTTTTCTCATTCCGTTTTCTTTTTTTTTAATACTTTCGTATCTACCGTTACAATCAGAAAATTTCGAAATACATGAATTATTCACATTGTCCATAGCAATTAAGATTCAACTATAATGATGAAAAGTAAATCATCGATATGCTTCAGATTAATATTGTTTACTGTCTATAATTTGGACTCCGTTAAAAAAAGAAATCTCAATTCATTTTCCGTATCAAATGAGATAATTTGAATGTAATTGTAAGAGGATTTCGAGTCAGAATGAGAAATAGAAAAAATGTAAATTGCTATATTATGGGAGCAGATAAAATATACCCATAATTCTTTCGGAACTATCTCCAAATTTTATCTATGTAGGTTTTGGGGGTGTATGCAACACCCAGATGGGTAAACCCACTTCCTAAGTCGATCTAAGTTTGTCTGTCCGCCTGCCAGTCTGATGTCTGCTCATGTATTTTTGTGTTCAACTTAAAGGTCGCAATTTTTAAAACATTTTGATGAAATTTACTACACTGACCGGTTTTGACCTAAGAACGTACGCCATTTTTACCATACGAATAGTGAGTTTTGGTAAAAATGGTTATATGTCAAAAAATTGCCCCAACCAAACCAAATTTTTCATACAAACTTTGTAATGTCAAAGTATCACACCATGAGTTTCGTCGAAAAATTTTCAAAATTGCAATTTTTTGTCCGTATAACAACTTTTCAAAATAAGGCGTTATGTGGAGAGTGATCGAAAAAGTATACCGATCCGAACCATTTTCAATAACGTTCGTCCTTGGGCCAAAACATGTCAATGTTTTCATCAAAATAACCCAAAATTTTCGACACATGGACAGACAAATTTAGATCGATTCCGTATCATTTTCCTAATTTATCGATATAATAAAAGTTCGGGTCTCAAGCCCTATGTTGCATAGATCCGTACAAACTTAATACACCCATGTATCGAAAAAGAGAAAGGTACCATAATAATTACGAGCACAAAATCAATTCTCATCGTCACTCTCATCAAAAATTACAGCTAATGTATTGCTTCTTCGCGAAGTTGATTGAAACTATTCTTCACTAGTTATTTCTCAATCATTATAAAAGTTAACTGAGGTAGTTGCAATTACCTGCCAGTTTCAATCTTGCAACATTGTTAGAATTTCTCTACAAGAGATAAGTTTGCATTTCTCTTTTCAATGAAAAAATGTTCTAACATTTTAGCTAAGACTAATCCTTGTAGATTATTTAAATTTAAATAAGAAACTGATATAAGTGCATGTTCCTTTTTTACGATACCCATGTACATGTTTCGCATCTTGCGAATAACCAACGGCAACATTTCTTCAAATTTCTCTTTAATTTTTTAATATAATTCGAACAATAGCTTCGTTTAAATTTATTGATTTCGCAATCAATGAAGATTTTTATCCAAAATTCCAATTTTTTCTTCCACTGAAATAAATTTTCGCTTAAATTTTTGCCTCTGAATCTTTTCAGACATTATCAAAATTTAAGGTCGAAAGAAATAGGTTTACTACAAACAGTACAACTTTTAAAAGACGATTATTATTTATTGTATAGTTTTTTTTTTTCATTTTTCCATAGTTTAGATAGTTTAGTTTACAAGGAACAAAAGGCTAATCTTTTCAAAGGGCATCACTTTTCAAAAAAAAATCAGAGATTTTTCTGTGTGCAATAAAGCTAGAGAATCCCCTTAACATGCCCAATTGAAATAAGGAAAATCCAACGTAATACGTAAGTATTCAATTTTGTTAAATCGTTTTGTATGAAGCCCATGCTATAATAGTCGCAAATTTTGTGCCGAGTAACATCGAAACTAGGTTTCACTAGTACCATGTTATATGAGGGACGCCTGCAACAATATTATAGTCAGGCAAGACTGACTAATATATATCAGATACTACTTCGCCTAACTCAATTCCTCATTTGTTTTAGTGATAAAATATCAAAAATCATATTTTATTTGCACATGTAAAGGCGTACTTTTCATAGGAACCCTCCTTCCAAGAAGGGCGCTCAAAACGTAAATTGAACTTTTCCAAATTAAGCAAATCTAATTTTCTTGTTAAAGATATTATTATCGCCCTTTCAAAAAAAACATTGTTTCCAAATAAAAACTACTTTCTATGAAACGGAATCGAATAATAGAATCACAGAAATTTCATAGAACTGGATCCTATGCATTTACTTTTGTTTTTATTTTTTATTGTTGCACACATCCAACATTTTTTTTTGCACGGTAGATGCGTTCTTCTAACGAACCACTATATTTTTTTACGGGTGTTGAAAATCCGTGCAAAAACAAATCGTATAAAAAAATATAATGGTAAATTTGGATGATATGTTCCACAATTTTAAAAAATCGTATAAGATGAAAAAGCTCCAAATATTTTCTCCGGAAAACCGTGCAGATAAAAGTAGTAATAAATTAATACAATTAATTTTCACTACAAAAAAAAAATTTTAATTTGTACACGGTGAAAATTCAGTCCATAAGTACAACATACAAAAATTGAAATTGAAATTAGGAATAAAAATCAATTTGCCAACTATTCATCACCATTTGATAACAAGCGAGCACGTTTATTACGGACTGGACTAAAAGTTGTTGTTTATATAATTCTTGATATCCGACTACAGGAAACTTAAGGTTAATTTGAAATTTAATTCACTGCCCATTCAGGAGCATGACTAAGAAAATATTGTTCCACGTTGTTGATGTATATATAAGTTTCTGTGAGGCATTGTCAAAATTAAAAATAAAAAAAACTTTTTTTTTTTTGAATTCGTGACAGAATAAAAAATTCGTATAAATAGAATGTATTTGCTCTCATTTGTGAACCGTGTAATTTCAAAATCGTGTAATAAAAAAAAGTTGGGTGATATATAATTTGCAACCTCTCCAATATGATAGTAAGTACACGTTATAGAGAGGTGGGGGATAAAGAGAAGTTATCGTCCCTCAATGGAAATAATATAGCGGTACAAACATGATGTGTAAAAAGAAACTATATAAACTTAAAAAATGCATTGGAACAATTGAAGGAACAAGTATAAGTTCATTTCTAAAGGGAGGATGCACTATACGATGCCTTTTGCAATCTTCTTCGAAGGAAATACGGGGTTAGACTTCAGGTAATAAGTGTTTTTTGGATGTCATACAGATACACACATGACATTTTATCGTAAAATATTGCATACTTTGACAAACTTATGTAAACTTATTACTGCCATAAATTCTTGCTCTTCTTCTTACACTATTCTCTCTGTTGTAACATCATAATTAGTTATTTTAAGTAATATTATTAAAAATTCAAAAAAAAAAAAACAGATTTATGCGAACAACTATTTTAGCATCGTTTACAGGATTATAAAACACAAATCGTTATCGCGAGGAAAACGTTCAATTTTTTTTTTTTCGAGAATAAAGCTGTTTTCAGTTTATAGTATGCTGTAAACGTGTAACAGCTTTCAATGTTTCTGCCAGATAAAAAGTCGCGATATCTTCATTTTTTTCATCGGGAACATTATTATCAGGGGCACTGTAAAGAATCACAGACGAACCGGTAGATATGATCAGATCGATTCAGTATTTGATGTATTGAAAAAAATATGTATACTTGATGAAGTGTCTGAAGCTGCTTTCTACATACACCTCCATTCCATCGCTGAAGATCATAAACGTACCTCCGTTCTTGGGTGGTGGATATAAATATTAAGTGTTCCTTCTTCGTAGTTTATTCAGTATTTAACGTTGTACCGCAAATTTTATATTATGACGTGGCGTATGTAATCCATATTTTCTCTAAGCTTTTAATACCAATCACCGAAGGATGAGGGGTATATTCATTATCTGAAAACATTCGTACGGCCCAGAAGGAAATTTTAAAGACTCGCACAAAGTATATATATTCTTGATCAGCATTAAATTCTAAATCGATTTAAGCATCTCGGTTTGTCCACTTGTCCCGTTGTCCGGCTGGCCGTCTGTCCGTCTGCGTAATGTCTGTAATAAACGTCATCCTGGCCGCAAAAATGAAGCTATCGACTTCAAATTTGGCAGAAACATTAGAAGTTTCTGCACGCAAGCTGATATTTAAAAAGATCCAAATTGCTCGAAGGACATATCTACAAGTACTATGTAAAGTGAAGACATCTCTATTTTTCTAAAGGAATAAAACATTGGCTATTTGCTCCTTACTCATAAACCTCGGCAGATAAATGTACAAAAATTTGAATATATATTCTGTACGCCGTGCCTCCGCAGAAATGGAATATATAGGCCAGATCTACTCAATTTTATAGTGCGTTATAATTTCATTTTTTTTCAAAACCTTTACAACGCACAGAACCAAGCTTAAAAAACCTCATAAGATATATAAATTCCTGGGTATTTTCGTATTCGGAATGAATCTAAGCATGTTCGTCTGTTCGTTTCTCCATTTGTCCATCGGCCTACCTGTGTAGTATTTGTGATAAGCATTCTTCCATTCGCAAAAATGAAGATATCGTTTCTAAACTTGCAGGAGTATTTGAAAACGAACCCAACTTTTCAAAGAACACGGCTACTATAGTTACGCATATATATTTAACAAAAACTGTGAACACTTTTGCTTTTCGCGCTTCTTGCTTGTTACTCATAAAGTACAACGCATCCAACATATCAATTTTCACTTTTATTCCGAAAATAAATAAAGTCAGCCACGCCCACCCAATATTATAGGATATGAAACTGTAGTTATTTTCTTTTTTTTTAGAATCACGGTGATAGTTATAAAAGATTCGATCAGGAGCGAATATAATTTTCTTACTTGTTTTCATTAGCCTGTATTCCTCAAGAGTCATAGCGATGGCCTGGCGTGTTTAAATATTCTTTCTCATTCTTTTTACTCGAAGATTTTATGTGGCAATCGTCCTCGTTTTCGCTGAATCTGCAAAAGAGAGAGTCGAACGTTGGTTGCTGTAGGTAATGAAAGGACATCGATAACGTCAAGAAAATGTTCAATTTTAAATCCACATTCATAACTAACATAAAAATATTCATCACATAGTTTTAATTTTTATTAAAAAACACAAGCACTGACTAGTTTTGAATCGGTCTCAACCTCATCTTAACTAAACCACGCTAACCCCTGTACGTTACTTTTGAATGAACATAAGTGCTTTCTGAAGACACTTTTTAGCGTATTGGAGGAGCTAAAAATCGAGAAGTAACTCATTAAATTGTAAAATCCCTAGCAGCGGTTCATTTGGCAGTGTTTTCGGAGCACTCGGAATAATAGCCCGAGATTTTGGGGAATAGAATTCTTTCCGATAAAATGAACTTATTTCCCTATATTCTAAAAGGTTCAAAGCATCTATTAAGCTACTAAACAATTTTTCTTTTTTTTTTTTTTTTTTTTTGTAAAGAATGTACAGTGGGTTTCCCCTTCACTAAGTCTTTGTATTTATTCCCGTTATGAAATGTATAAGTATATGTATTTATATGTGCATGGCTGTACGTTTCTTATACTCCAAAATGCCTAAAAATACACGAAAAGTGTTTTTAATAAAGACAGACTATGCTATCATCGAATTGCGAACTCTTCTATACTTGAAAGTAAATTTTCTCAATAGTAGAAATTTTTCAATCACTCAAAAGAAATCCTATGCAAAATGTTTTATTAACAATACGTAGATAATTAAACAGCAAACAATATTCATTTGCGAATCATTTCAGTTTGATCAAAGATCTAAATGTTTATCGTCGCATCTCTTTTATGCCTCAATTCTATTATGTTACTCGAAGCGGACTAGTTTGTTGAGAGCATATGGTTAAAGGTTGTATTTCGAATATTTTATAATAAAAATAATTAAAAATTTTAATTTTTCTTTAATGTTTATCACACCAAACTAAATGTTATTTGTATAAGTAATGTATAAAAAACAGGTGTCAGCACTAAGAAGTTATATAACCGCAAGTTATATAACTTTACATATATATAGAGTGGTATATATATATATATATATGTTATATCCATTAATTATGTATGCATATGAAATACCAACAATGAAAAATCTTAATAAACTAAAAATTCTTTTTGTTGGTCAAGAACTGTTCGATTTTTCTGCAATCAACACAACACTGAATTAAAGCAATGCATTGTAGTTACGTATTTAAACTAACATAAAATATTCCATCTCTAACTATTTAATGCAAATTACGTTAAGTATATCATCATATGCGTAAGAATACTACGAAGTTAGCATTACAATGCAAATCATAAAGCGAAGAAGACGTTCGTAAAAGAAATCTGACCTAATCTGATAAAAGTGCATATGAATGATATTATAACATATTTGAAGCATTTAACCACGAGGCCATTTTGCTTTAATTTATACGCGTGTGTAATTTTGAATATCCTACCATACGGTTATCGAAGTTAGTGAGACTTTTGCACTCGTCGTCGTCTTCAAAAAGGAATATTTTACTAACAATTTGTTAGTGGGTGGTTACTATATTTGTAAACGAGTGTATATGAGTTTTTAAAAGCCGTCATTGATGAAAACCAAGAATTGGTTTCAATTTTACGAACGGTCACTGTAAAAGCAGGACTATTTGCCCATTGTAGCAGTCAACAGTTTTCACATTTAAAATACTACAATAGTAAC